>VMDO01031826.1:0-19645 GCA_007922755.1 Pedetes capensis
TTGGGGACATGGCATGGTTTTTGGCTTGCTGCTTTTATCCATATTTATGATGTAAAAAAAAATAGCAGAATCGGAGGATTTGAAAAATGTGCAGTTTAAGGAGAAAAAGATGCCTTAGTGCGAGAGCAAGTTTAAAGTTGCTGCTGATATGGCCAGCTTGGAGAATAGGGCAGTAATTGTTAAAGTGATAATAACCAGTAAAGGAGGTCTGGGGGGTGCAGAAGCAGTCTGTCTGTCCCCTACCATCTAAGGCTCCAGGGGATAAAATGGGAAACCCATTTGACAGGCTTTCCATTGAAAAGAAAGTGCCTGTGGGACACTGCTGAAAAGGGTCTGCCCAGAGAAATGTTTTCTCATCCCATGCACACAAAGGCTCGTGCAGCCATATTCAAAAGGGCAAAGCTACCACTTCAGTTAGCAGCAAACTATGTCCTTGTGTTGCTGGTTTTATAGGCACACAGAATGCAAGAGCTAAGGGGACATGAAAGTTGCCACCAGGTTCCAGAAATAGTCTGTGGGGAGATGCCCTGAGTAAAGCCCTTGAAGGGTTGATGTGTGGAACCTTGAGAGAGGAGCCCAAGCAGAAATGAAGACTCCATGATATAGCAGATTCCAGCACCATGAAACATCTGCTGAGGGAAACTGCCCCCAACAAGTAGAGCCCATCAAGAGAGCCATGTGTGCTGCAAATGGCAGGGCTATGGGGCTGAAGCCACACAAGCCTGTTCAAGCCCATATGTTGCCAGATGCTAGATATAGACCTACAGGATTTATTTGCCCAGCAGGAAATCTGTCTTGTATTGGACTTCTCTTTCCTTTTTGTGCCTACATTTCTCACTTTTGGAATGGGAATGCTTACATTTGTTGCAAGTATGAAATATGTTATTTTTTTTTTAGGGGCTCACAGCTAAGTTTCCCTTGAGACTCAGTGGAGACTTTGGAATTGGACTTTTGAACACAGTTGAAACTGTTAAGACTTTGCAGACTCTTGAATTTGGACTGAATGCTTATTGCATTATGAGATGGCAATGGACCTTCAGGGGCTAGGGGTGGAGTGTTATGTGTTGAATCCAAAATGCCCCCCAAAGGTCATGTGTTTGAATTTTAAGTCCCCAGCTAGTGGTGCTGCTCTGGAAGATTATGGAACTTTGGGAAGCGGGATGCAGCTTGAAGAAGTGGGTCACTGAGGGCGAGCCTTTTGTGGTTGTTTTACATGGGCCCTTTGTTCCAGTATGCTCTCTGCTCCTGATTAGCCATGACATGAGGTTCTCTCCCATGGACCCTGTCTCTTTGCACCACTGCCAACTGCTCTCCCATGCCTCTCATCATTATGGACTGAAATCTTCTGTTGAGTCCTAATAAATCATTCCTCCCATAAGTTTTTCTTTCAGGTTCTCTGCCACAGTGATACCAGCTAATATATATATATCCTTGTTAGTTTTCATCCTAATCGTTCTACCCATTATTGAAAAGGAGACAGAGTCCTCAAATATTTATTATTGCAGCAGCACTGTATATTCTCAATTCTAATCCATATCCTTTCAAGAGCTTTAAAGGGCTACATAATCAGATGTGGTTAAAATTGTGTGCAGATCAGTCGTTAGCTCTCGTGCAAATCCAATCTGAACACAGTTCTAACCCACAGCTGATTTTGTGGCCCCTAAAATGCTTGAAATGGTACAGATTGGAAGCAAGAACATTTTGTATTTCTCTTTTCAATTCTATTATTTTTTATATATGTATTGGGGGCTCACCTGTTGGGTGCACAGATGTTCATAATGGTTTTCTCTCTCTGAAAGACTGACCCTTTTATTATGAAAGAACTCTATCACTAGTATTTTTGTCTCCAAATCTACTTTTGCTTACTTTACTATACCCTTTCTGTGTATCTTATGCTTGCTGTTTGCATTGTACATCTTTGGCCATCCTTATGCTTTTCACTTATTTTTATGTTCGAATTTAAAATATGTATCCTGTAGACAGCATATAGTTGGATTTTATCTTTTATGATTTTGTTTAAATCTGTCTTTTCATTGGATTATTTAATCCATTTACATTTGATGTTATTTATGTGGCTTAATTTTCCTCCGCCATTTTTGCTTTTCATTTTCTATACCTTGTGATTATTTTGTTAGAAACTGGGATTTTAGATAATACACTGTAGGAACTCTGGGTACTGACACTCCCCCATCTCTGGGGCTTGATATTGTTATTTGTTTATGTATTCAGTATCTAGCTGGGCTATCATATTTCAAGTTTATTTCTTCTTCTAGTTGTTGAGACTGCTCCTAGAGAGGTTCAGCCTCTTGTATGCCTACAGTCATTCCTGGAGGTCACTGGTTTGGATAGATGTCTCTTACATTTTCTCTGTTATCACATAAATATAATAAGTATAACCTCTCCTGCTGGGATGGACAGACTGGGAGAATGAAAATTCAGCTGGAGATTTCATGCTGGCAGCCTGAAAGGTCAGCACTGGTGAAGAAGGGCAGGGGATTCCCTCTTAGTTTAAGATAACACTATCTAGAAGCCAAATCTACATATTCCCTGGCTTTTTTTTTTTCTAGCTTTTGGCTCCATCTTTTCTATAAAAGATCAAGGACTACTATAGGAAAGCTAAGGAGAATTTTTAGAACAGTTCTTCTCTTCTCAGTTTGGCTAAACTGTAAATAAGTGCACTTTTCCTTCATTCATTTTTTTCTAAAATTTCATTTAAAGTTGCGGACTTAAAAACTGATTGCCTGGTTACATGGCCACAATCAGCTGTTAAAGTCCATTAAATAAAGGATGACTGTTCAACTGTTTTAAACAATGACCTACAGCACAGTCGATGGACCGGGGTTTAGCTCAGCTGGTAGAGTGCTGCACTGCACTTTCTGAGGCCATGGGTTTGATCCCGAGCACTGCAAAAGTGGAGTAAAGATGTGGTAACCGACTCCTGAAACAATCCCCAAACAGCCACTGAAAACCCTATGAGGGTCGCCATGGGCCGGACTCAACTCTATGGCACCTAACAACATAGCATAGTCTACAAATGAATCTAATCAAGTTCTAGTTCCATTTAATGAATAGTTTTTGAGATCAGTGTTTAATATTTATTCTTACTTTAGGGGAGATCATCCTAGCTGCCTTATTTCTCTGCTCCCCTCTGCAAACTAGCTTATCTACATCTTAGCCCATAAATTGAATCTCCTTTCCTCACAATCTCCATCATTTCTTTTGCTATTGTTTGAGACAAGGTCCCCCTGGGTAGGCCAGGCCTCCACCTCCTGAGTTCTGGGATTACAGGTAATACCACCACACCTGGTCTCCACTGTCCTTAACAGCACTCTTAGGACTGTTGCAAATGAAATTACTTCCTTTGAGAGATTAGAAAGTGATTTGTGAGCTACTTCTCCTCCTCCCCCAGGCAAAAATCTCTGAGCCAGCGCTCTGGAGTTTGTGATGAAGATAATGGAAAGATTCTCTTTGAGTGACACCCTCCAATCTAGGAGTTGAACACTTAGTGGGGGCAGGGCATCAGCCTGAGGTGTTTGCATGCTATGGAAATACTTCATGAGCTGGGTGATCACAAGGGTGTTCATAGCCTGTCATCTGAGTCTGCAGCACCAAGGCAGAATTTCAGTTCTAAGGATGGGGGATGGATAGAGGAACCGGAATCCCCATCTGTTAACCTCAATCATAACTTAGCTTCACCAACACTAGCAGGGGGCAGGACAAGGATTGCTGATGACCTAACAAAAAGAAAGCCACTGGCCTGAGACCTGAAGGGAGAGGGTGTTCTATGTTCTCTGCTGCAGCAGTCTAGAGTGGAGTCTGGGATGTGACGGAGGAAAAGCATGGTCTTGGTTTAAATACCAGATTCTCAACTTTTTAAATGAATTTTCACAGATTTTCTTGAATAGCTGTTTCTTCTATTTGCTGTTTGTCCTTTGGGTCATTTCCAGAGACTTTTAAGTGGTTTTAAAAAATATTTCCCACCACTTTCATTGAGAAGCGCCTCATTGGAGTTCCTAACACTGTCATGCCATTAGTCAATATTTCCAACTTTTTTTACCACTTCCTAAACAGCATTTTTTAAGCCTTCTGTTATGAAAACGGAAGTCTCTTAACAAAGTTCAGATGGGATATTTGCCTTCAAATAAGTAATTTTACTATTAAGATACAGGGCTTCCTTATCAAGATTTTAAGAAAATCAAAACTTCAATAGAACAATGTTTTGACGATTACGAAGATACATTTAAAAAAAAAAAGACAAGCAAGAAACTCGGAAAGGATAGAACCATGAGGCCCTCAGAAGTCATTTAATGTTCATTTCAGCTTGTATAGCTAAAGACAACTGAAACCAAGGAAAACAGGGACTTGACCAAAGTCACTCAGCGTATTTCTGAGCTAGGACTAGAACAAACCCAATGGGAAGTAATAGTTAAGCAAGAGTTAAGCACGTGGGGTTTGGAAACACACCTGAGGGTAAATCCTGCTATTTATTACCACTATGAGCTTCAGCAATTTTCTTTGCTTTTCTACATAGCACATTTCTAATATGTACAATGGGGTTAATACCTTCCTAATAGGTTTGAGACCTCAAGAAACATAATTATTATTACTAATAATTCTTACATTAAAATGTCACCATTGCCATTAATAATACCTCTGTGAACCCTCCACTTCCATCCCACCACCCACCACCCCCAGCTCCCAGCCCCCACCCCCACAGGGAAAAAAAAACCCTCAGAGGCTTCCTCAACCTTATCTCCAGTGATCTGGATTGGAGGCTGTTGTGCTTAAAGGTTATTTACATCCAAACACTGGACATTCCAGATTTTCATTCTTCATCAACCATCTAAATCTCTTTTCCAGTTAAGATAGATCTTAGATCCCAAGAGTTTCTCTTAGCTTTCTTTTCTCTCCCTTACCCCTCACAAAATCAAAGTACCTGACTCTAGGTAAGGTTATGTCCATGTAAAGACACATTGTGAAGGATATAAGCCAGGTCACAGAATGGTGTCTAACTGTAGCACAAACCATGGACATAGATTTCTAGGTTATATTCTCCTAATACAAGCAAAAACTAGTGTAAATATACTCAGGTAGGCAAAACTGCGGTATCCTGAGGACTAAAACAAACCAGAAATGACTTACTAGAATTTAGGTAGTGAGTCCAAAGAGAAAATCATTATATCTTCTATTCCTATTCTGTGTGATTTCTACAGCAATTTTTGTTGACAGAACTCAATAACCTATCTGCTGGAAGAGACACTTCTGTTCCATGGATGAGGGTCAGGATGAGTAGTGCTCAGGAAAGGAGGAAAGGTGGCATTGTGAAATATGAATGAGATCAGTGTAAGTATCATGAACTAAAGGCAACTTAAGCAGACCCTAATAACGGTTTTTAAAGACCCACTGCAAAACCCACTTCCTTTAGAATAAAGACAGCAAACACAAGAGGCCTTAGTGAAATTACCTGGAACTATTTTCCCTAATAGTCAAACATACTGTGACAGAACTATATGAAAAGCAAATCATTAGCAACTCAAGCTTACTTTATTCTATCTACAGGCCTACTCAAACTGTTACCAATCACCATCCCTGTCCAGGGATGTTCTTAGAAAAGAACACCAAGTCACTGAAATGATTTCAAGGGATTAGCATATGAAAATTGAGATAGTAAATGCGTTCTTTTTGAAATGATCTTCTTTGCCTTGGGCATTTTGGATTTGGGGTAATTTTTAAAAAATGAAGATGTAAAGGAAAATCGACATTAAATAATGAGAAAAACTTGGAGGTAGTTCAAAGAATATATACACATACCCCCAAACAAAACTTCGAATGAAGCCCAGGGATTCAGTCAGAAACTTTCCTGCATTCTCTGAGAACTGTATCTGGAAGCCATTTGATCTTAAGAGGAAAAAAACTTGAAGGTTTTTCACTGGCAAAGGAGTATTCAGTATGGAAGGTTGCAATAACCGATACATTTAGTATAATACACTGTCAAGCATACTTGTGTAGGTTATCAGAACAATTAATCTTCACAATGAGTAAATTCTCTACACTTTTCTCAGGTATTTATAGTTGTGCAAGTTGTGTTAAGATACATACTTTAAGAGATACATTCATTTTTCTACTCCAAAACTAGGATCTTTAAAAATTTTAGCCTATGCTGGACTCCATGGCATATGTCTATAATCCTAGTGACTTGGGATGCTGAGGCAGGAGGATCATGAGTTTGAGGCTAGACGCAGCCTGCACAACACAGTGAGAGAGCCTGCCTCAAAATAAAATATAAAACAATAAAAGGGTGCTGGGAGGCGATGCTACATGGTTAGAGCACTTGGCTAGCATATATAAGGCCCTGGGTTCAACAGCTCAGGTCCTGCAAAAAAATCTTTTGCCAGTAACTACCACCTCCCACAAGTAGTAAGACTCTTGAGGACTCACCTCAATGTCCTCTGTATTAAATGATCTGAACCAGAAGTAAATGGAAAGATCTTTAGGATACACAGGCACGACTTAGAGGAGTCTCCATTTCATGGAAATTGAGAAGGATGGAAATGGAACTGAACATCATCTCATTAATATGATATAAAAACTAAAACTAGAAACTTAGAAGTAGATATCCTGGACACATCAAGGCTTTTCTATTTTCTAGTCATATTGTTGTTGTTAGGTGCTGTCGAGTCTGTATCTAACTCACAGCGACCCTACGTACAACAGGAGAAACACCACTATTGTCAGTGCTTCTCTGTTGTTCATAGGGTTTTCAATGGTGGATTGAGTTTTGGGAGTGGGTTGCTGGGTCCTTCTCCCAAGCCCACAGCACCTGGTGTTCCCAGGTGGTCTCCCATCCAAGTACTAACCTGGCCAGACCCTGCTTAGCTTCAGAGATCTAATGGACCAGATGCCCACATTGCTACGGCGGCAGGCTCTAGTCATATAGCCCCTCTGCAAATTACTTTATTTCAATGAAACTCATTTTTCTCAACTTAAAAATGGAGTTGACTTGTGATGGCATTCTGGCGATTAACTGAGACTCAGAGATGAACACTGTAAACTCTAGGAAGAGTGTAAGCTACAAATCACCATCAGTAAATATCTTCTCCTGTGAAGGAGATCACCATACAAATTTAAAGAAAGAATATGACTCATTATTTCAGATCTCTGATAATTTCTGCTTGAACAATTATAAGCAAAAATAACAGATTAGTATTTTTGGTGCTGAAAACTCATTGTACTTACCATTCTTAAGTTTTGAAGCAGCTGGAAAGCAAAAATGTATCTACCACAAATGAAATATTGTTTGGCCTTAAAACCTACTTTTCTTTATCATGAGAACTACTAACCACATTTAAAATAAAAATGAATGTTTAACCAAAACTGAAAGTATTTGGTAATTTAGTAACTATGAGACTGTCAAGGGTATATTTTCTGCCCCATAGGGTCAGACTAGAGAAAATTAACAGTCTTGATTTTATACACAATACTGGCTCTAATTTATAAATTAAAATGTGAAATATAGAAACAATTCAGAACTACCAGCACTTCGTTATTAATATTTTGGATGAGCAATACTCGAGTAACAAATATCCTTCTAAAATGATTATATATTTCAGGATACAAAACTCATTTCAACATGATATTGTAAGCTTTTGTAAAAAGACAAAGGGGGAAAAATACCTTCAGACAGTGTTACTGCCTTAATTTACTTGACAGACCACCAAAAATTGCAAATATAAATTAACATGTTACTATACAAATTCTAAGTAGTATTGCAACATGGTAATAATCAACCACAAAACACCCTAAGAGTGGATAAACTCCATCAATTAATATTTACTAACTTGAATTAAGGAATTTGAAATGCTTTTATTTCTTAATATATTTACTACAAAACTTATAAAATTGAAGAGAACTGCAAAGATGCTGAGCAGACAAGTTAGCAATTCAAAGTTTACAAATTAATGAAAGGATACTAGCATGAGAAAGTTTTCAAAATGTTCAATATAAAGTCAATAATTTGTCAATGACTGCTAAAATTACCTATCAGATGTTTGTAGCCTATAGGTGAAAAGTAACTTTATTAAGGCAATTGCCACAGATAGCAAAGGAAGAGCTACTAAGCTTACAAACAGAAAGAAAAAGAAAACGTTTTCACTCCCAAACTTTGGGGAAAAAAATTGATACCATAAAACCTTTTTATTTTAAAGCTATGTTTGGTCTACCAAACTATTAGGCAGCATAAAAAAAAATCCCTTACGTACTTATGTAAAAAACTTGACACAGCAAATATAAGCAAATTAGCTAAAATACACCATCAAAAATCCCATTTTAAAAAAACCAACTCACAGACTCAGTATATTGGTTTCAGTATGTAATTGAGAGGGCAAAGAGCCCCTTTTTACCTCTTTAAGTAGAAAAATGGATCTTCTCAATACTGTCATAAAATTGTCATAAAATTTCTTTAAATTTTCTATTTTAAAAAATGTAGAGGCTGAAATAAGAAAACACCAAAGCCCGCTAACAAAGAATTCTTAGTTTAACATGTTTACATCTCTGAGGGCTATCTTTAGCCAATCAAGCAGCTAAACAAAAACACCAAACAAGTATCTCTACATCAGTCTGAGTATTATAAAATATCAGGCTACTTTTATAACCATTCAATCCAATGCCAGAAGATAAAGGTGAACTATTATATTTCTAAGTATCTTACTTCTTGATTCTAAACACACAAAATAGCATATGTACAAAAGATGTAGTCCAATCTTTAGTCAGATTATCTTAAACCTGGTAGAATTCTTGACATTGTGAGAAAAATTCTGGGAAACTCTATAGATTCGGGCCTAGGATGAATGTTGTTGTTAAGGGCATTCTTATCCTGACTCAAAAGTTACCTTTCACCTTATTTCTCTCTTTCCTAGCAATACATTGAATTAAAGCACCATTTACAAGATAATTAAACTTTGTAGGCAATTTGACCACAAACAAAAAAGCCAGGGATTTATAGCTCAGCTATTAAAATGCATAAACCATAAAATATATTAGAAAGCTATCCATTTTGAAAAGCTCTATAAAACACAAAGCTGACTAGTGCTTTGCAGGCTGCTATTTAAGGCACTGAGCAGCCAACATTTAAAGTATTAACATCATATTTATTACCTAAAAGTGACCCAAAGAATATTTGCATTAATCAGGACAAAATTTTCTCTTTTATAGGGAACACTCTACTTTATCAAATTAAAAGATGACAGTAATAAAACATTCTATGACAAACAGGAAAGACCCAAGCATTAAAAGTTACAATTTCTAAAGTTGGGTAATAGAAAGGTAACTCCGTATTTCTTTCTTCTTATTAATTTATCTCTAATACATGATAAGGCATAAAGCAGCAGGAGGGCAACTGATTCCAAACAACTTGGAATTTTATTGTAAACATCCCATAAAGAATGGCAACAAATTAGTCCAGTTTTTCTGTCTTTGAAGGTAATCTCTTATAATGACTGACAACTGCCGAACAAAACATCTTTCGTAAACCATGCCAGTTGTTTACCTTTTTTTAACTGAATTTTAGTTTAACGGACATTTTGCCCATATACGACATCACATTAACTATTAACTGAATGTTTTTCCATCTTAAAATTTATGGATACTAAAAACAAACATAAGGTACAGTTTTGTTAATACTGTGTAAGGGATTACAAAAGACGAGGATGATAAGTTACAGGACAAAGAAATAAATTACTGATTGCCATCACCACAGTATTGTTTAAAGAATTAATATTTGTAGTACTGTCTGCCTACTGTGTATTTGGTGACATATGTAAAAACACATTTCCCAACTGGGTTTCTAGATATTTCTTTATGAGATTGTAAAAGTCAATTACCAATGGCAATTTCAATATGTATCAATAGTTTTATTTTTTTTAGAAAATACTTATCATGCTTTTATATGTCAAAGTCTCATATTCTAAGACTAATTAGGATAGGAATAAGAATAACAAATGGGCATACATATAAATAAACAAACAAATACACCTTAACTCTAATCTGCAGGGCCTTTCTACTATACTTCTCCCATCAATGAATCAGAAATTTTCATTCTTTTTGAAGTGTGCTAAATTAGGTGCAGTCTTCATCCCAGAAAGAGAAGTGAAGATAAAAGCAAGCAGGAGAGAAAAAATGAAAAGAGAAACAATCAAGGATAAGGCTATATAAGAAATGAAGTAACCTGAGTGCCATCCATATTACACAAAATACAGCACCATGAAGAAAATTTAACTTAATACTCGATTTTAACCAAAATTTGGTGAATTTCGTAATCAAACCTGGTAAAGAAATATTGCTAAGAGATAAAAAGCAAAATAAGCATGAAAATATTTTCCTACCACTTTTAAAAACAAGCTTGCAAAGTGATCTTAGAGTATTCTATTTAAAAAAAAAATTCATAAAGCCTCACGTACCAAGAAAATGTTGGTGATGGGGTTAGCATTGATAACAATGATCTTTAAATGTCAGTTCTCATCTCTTCCCTTCAAAAGCAACTATACATTTCAGAATTCAAAATGCCGACATTTTTTAGAAGGTTGGACATCAAAGTAGAATGGAAATTAAACATTAAGTCTCCTTTTCACGAATGTGAAAATTCCAACTTTGAAGATAAGTACCAGTTGGCAAATGTGCATAAAATGACTCCCGAGATATATAAATGAATAATAAGGTGTTTGTCATTACTACAAGCATAGAAAGTTTGAAAAATACTCAAAAATGTTTTATCCAAAAGTTAGAAGTATCATTCACATCTTTCTCTTTGATTCACTCTGTTATTGTCTGACGACAATCTACAAGACTAAAACAAAAACAACAAAAGATAAATCACTCTACTTCAGAATACTGGGAGGTTAAGTGAGATATCTGAGTACACAGTTGTGAAGAATGAGACTTATGAATTTCACTCAGTTTCTTTGCCTCTGGTTGAAACAAGTTCTGCATGGAAGAATTTTAAAACAAGTCTGACTTAGAGGACAAAAGAGAAAAATAAATAAAAGGGAAAATTAAAAGAACAGAAGGACATAGGTACATGACAAAACCTGGATTAGTTACCTAGAAGACAAAATGGAATGGATAACCAAGCATTTGTAATGCACAGGCTAAAAGCTATACAGAAGCAAAGAAATGGTAGACAGTGTCCTCCATATAAAATATTTTCTTTTTTAATGTCTGAGATATGGTATGTCAAATTGGGGGAAAAAAGCTACATACATATAAGCACACACACATATAGAAAAACAAATTTAGTCATTTGGCTAGTTGGTTGGTGAATGTTTTAGAGAGCATCCTATTGCTGGATGAGATATACACAGCAAGCCATAGAACAAACATGATTCAGCTTTTTATAAATACATAAACACATTAAGATCTTAAATCTGGGAATTTAAACATTATTAGCATTTATAAGAAATATTACAGCTTACTGACTATTCATATCTAGCATAGGATTAGAGGCTTATACACATGTACTCTCTCATGGGCCTAAATATACCAGTGGTTTTTCTTAGCAGAATTCTTAGCTCATTTCCTACTTGCTTTGTTATAGCTGAACCCAGATCTTATTTAGCTTTAAAGGGCCTCTAGAAAACTTGAATGATAAAGTATGCAATGTGATACAAATTATGACACATTCACAGGAGGTGGTGTTAACAAAAAAGCAAAATATAAATTGGTGGGGAGAGTCTAAATAAAAAAGTAAAAATACTATCTCCCAGACTTTTATTTTCACACTTATCAAAATAATTTGCATGCAAACAGAAAATTATCTGTTTGTTTTATAATAAATGATAACTATGCTCAACTAACCCTGGTGACTAACTCTTTAAATCTTAACTGAAATCAATATTACAGCAAAATGCTGTTCACTAGTATTTTCACAGTATTTCACTACATATAAAATATGCTTAAAAATGTCTTTAGCCTTATTATTCTAATTACCTAAACTAGAAAATCTTGACATTTGGGGAATAAATGTGGCATCTTTATTTTTCAAAATAAATTATAAATAAAGCTCCAGATAGCTAAAATCACATAAATGGCAATTCTTCTACATTTCAAGAGGTCAGCTCTTCATAGAAGAATGTCAACAAAATACTTCACACTAAAATGATACATGATACACATTTGGGTATATCCAGGAATTTAAGCAACTATGTTATGTTGATTAGGGTAGGCAAAAGTGTTATTAATTCCAGGAAAACACAGGCACAATTTAGTCTAAATGCCCAAGAGATGAAAAACTGAAATAGGACATTTTAGCAAAAATCAAATATAGAGTTTCAAATAGGAATATTTTGAACCTATACAATGGTTAAAAACGGTAGCTGAGTTATAGCCAGAAATAGTTTTGGTTTAGTGAAAAAAAGACTACAACAAAAAATAATCAGCGTGGTCTACTGTCTAGTAACAGAAGTTAGTGCCATTAATGATTCACAATACTTTCTTAAAGCCTGAACATCATTTCTACTGCAAGTGAAAACTGTTTAAAGATGTTAGTCCAAGAATAACCCCCTCCCCCAACCCTACCAAAAAAGCAAAGTTATGTGTGTACTCCTTCCTCTGCACTTAAGGATTTTTAGATGCATGAAACGATTGAAAGCATGAGACAAACACATTAGCTTAAGAAATATTCTGGGATAACTAGATATACATTAAGAACTCTGTTTCATCACACAAGTCTGATCTAAGTGTAACAAATTTGCTGTTACAAAAACAGAGATCAATACTTTCCTCTCACTTCAGAAATTTAAGCATCTAACAAGTTAACATATTTGCAATCTCAAATTTGAAGAGTAAAATTGATCCTGGAACTCAAGCTCACTATGGAACCATGTGCACTCTACTCCTGTAAACAAGACCATATGGGTTTTAAGGATTTTTTCATCTATAAAATAATGACTCAAAATATCTGTGTGCAGTGCAATGAGGTTCTTTTCCAAAAGAATAGAACAGAACAATCATTTGGAATGATTGATAATAGCAGAACCTATTAAAGTTGATTCAAAATATTAGCTAGCCAAAACATTCCGACTCAAATTAGGTGTTTTGTTACATTTTAAGATTAAGATGAGAAACAGTAACTCACAGCTGTTAAATAGTAAGTGGTAACAGAGATATATAAGCAGTAGGCCAAGTCTACTTACACAAATATGTTCTAAGAAAATCTAGATAGAGCATACAATACTTAGGAAATTTTGTTAATTACAACTATTAATTTGAAAGCCAACATGATTATTAACAATGTCTCAGCTTATGAGTATTCATTCCTACCAAGCTTGCTCTATTTCTCCTTAGTAATGAGTAACAGCATCTATTTTTCTTTAACATTTCCAGTAGTTGTAGTTAATAGAGGTAGCTGAGCTATTATTCAAAGAAATTATTCTTTGTGGATGAGGATTTTTCAAATGATTAAGTTATTCTTTAAGCTACACAAGTCCTATTAATGCAATAAAATGTAAGAGGAAAAAGAAAATGGATGCAAGAAACTTTTGCATTTGGCACCTTGTCTAGATTGATACCTCAAGTATTCTCTTTTAATAAAGTTAATGCACACATCAGGACACACCACAAAGATTTGCTACATATTTACAAGGCACCAACCCTTTCTCACCTTTAACGTGAATTAAGCAAATCAATGAAAAGCATATCAAGATCCCCCCACCCCCAAAAAACTGTAGTATAAATATATACTTCAGTTCAGTACAGTTCATGAAAGTTTGGCCTGGGAAGAGTAAAATAATCCAGATCGTTCTTACAATATAGAAACTGTAAACATTTAATAGCTGCCTTTAGGATTGGTGTATTGTGCAAAAGTTATTACTGGGTATAGGAATCAAAATGGCAAAAACAAACTATATAAAACTCTGTAAGAAGGTGCTATACTTCTGTGATACAAAAGCAAAAGAGGGATATTCCATTAAGATACAAATGTCATGCTACTCTTAAGAAGCGGAATGCTCCTTTAATGTAGTAAATCTGTAGTGTGTCTGTGTGGTGTGTGTGTGTGTGCGTGTGTGTGTGTGTGTGTGTGTGTGTGTGTGTGGGCAGAATTTCTTTTAATTTAAGGCCTACTGAGTAAGGCTTGTTTGAACAAATAAAGTGTGGAGATCAAAAGTCTTGAAACAAATGTATACTGGCATAATGGAAAAGCACCAATGTGAAAGGAAGCAGAAGTCCCCACACAACTTGCTTTGTAGATTTCCTGGTTAATTCCCTGCAGTAGAAGGCCATTGATTTTTTTTTAATTATTCTACATTTATTAACTGTTAATAATTCCATCCCATGAGATGGCTAACCCTGGCTTTTTCTGTCATTTTACGTACTCTGCCTGATCTGGATGTACCAAGATTCAGAGGATCCTCAGTGGACACAAAATTGTCATTATCAGAATCATCATTATATAAAACAGTTCTCCTGCCTTGGTTCCTTGTTTTAATTCGAGGAAGTCTACTGAAACGTCCTGAAAACATGGTATCAAATTCATCATCTGTGATACGTGCTCGTTTGGCTCTGGTGGCTCCTCTAGAGGCACCTCTTCCTCCTCTCCCTCTCCCTCTTCCCCTAGTACCACCTCCACCTCTTCCTCGACCCCCTCGTCCTCTGCCTCCTCTTCCTCTGCCTCCTCTACTCCATCTACCCCATCTTCCCCATCTGCCTCTTCCTCCTGTGCCTCTCATCTTCCAGTTTCTTTTTCCATTGGTGTGTTGTTTTCTGAGTTTTCTTTTAGGTCTAGTTTGTATGAATTTGCTATAGTCATGGTCTCCATCTACGTAATCTTGATCTGTTCTGGAAGTTGATTCAGAGTCAGAATCAGAACCACAGGTACTTTCTGAACTTAAACTGGATCCTAACTCTCCGCTTTCTGAGGAGGATATATGTGATTTCTCTTTTGTTTCTTTTGTCTCTTTCTCTTCTCCTCCCATGCTTTCATCTTCTTCTGATGCACTAAGTAGTTTTCTCTTGATTCCTGTCCGAGGCTCTCTGCCATCACCATTTGTAAGAGGTCCATCAAGAGTGTGATCTAAATCAAAATGGATGATTTTTAAAAGTTAAGCTTTGACATTGATAAGGCAGTCATTTAAATTCAAAAGTAAAATAAACAGTCTATTAAAATATTCAGTGTCCAAAGACAGATGGGACAAAATCATGGAAGGTATAGAAGTAAGAACTAAAAATGTGTTTGAAGTGGAAGAAACTAAAGTTTTGATTTTTGTCTGAGTTTGGATGGGGGGTGAGGACATCGAGGTAGACCAAAGGGCAGTAAAGTTATCTAGGCATAAACTTAAAGGACAGAATTTTAGGAAGAATTATGTGAGAATAACATAAATCAGAAGAGTGTCATGCATTTACTCAACAAATAGTTACTGATTACCTACTTTGGGCTAGGCATTGCTAAGAGCTTGAAATACGGCAATGAGTGAGAAAAAGTCCTTGTTCTTGGAATTCTTAACTGATAATGAAGTGAACAAATAAGAATGTAATTTTAAGTATTGATATATGCTATAAAGTTTTTAAAAGAGGGTTACAAGTGTGATTAGGGGTTTGAGATTGGAAACACTGCAGAGGTAGGATTCAAAGAAATGAATGAGATTAGATCTAGTGAAATAAAACTGCAGTAGAGGAAAGACAACAAAAGCCAGAATTTCATTTATATTTTTCAAAGAATACTATGAATATTGAATAAAGAGCAGATTGTACAGGGTGCAACACTGGAAGCAGAGATCAGTTGGGAGTCCACTGTAGTAGTCTAGGTAAGTCATAATGAGGGATGTGCCAACAGAAGTGGCAAGAAGTGATTAGACTTAGAATATTTCCTTTTAGAGGGTTCACCAGGAAAAAAAAAACAAAACTTTAACTCTGGGACTATCAATTTCAAATCAAAATATATGAAAATAAGTATTTTATTTCCAAAAACTCTTTATTACAATGAAAAAAGCAAGAACATGATTAGCAAAATTAGAATGCATACTATGAGTAAAACCATCATATAATTGGTGATGTGCATCATTTGGATGCAAAAAAAATTCTCAAGAATGTAAAATAGGCTAAATAAGAAAAAAATTGGCATATAATCACCATACCAAAAATATTCAATTGAAAATACAAAAAAAAAATGACAAGTAGAAAAAGAAATGTTAGGTATAATAATAATATATTTTATGTGAGATAAGGTGTAAAATATATGCAGCCACAGCACCTTAGCATCAGATCCCACCTGATCTTGGAAGCTAAGCAAGGACAGCCTGGTTGGTCCTTGGATGGGAGACCACCTAGGAATACCAGGTGCTCTAGTTAGGTAGAAGGACCTCGGAACCCACTCCTTAAACAATCTGCCACTGAAAACCCTATGAATAGCAAAGAAGCACCGACAGTAGTGCCAGGCATGGCACAGTGTCATAGAGTGTTTCATTCTGTTGTATATAAAGTTGCTATGAGTTGAGCCCGACTCAACTGCACTTAACAAAAAACAAGGTATAAAACAATTCTTACAAAATGGTGCACTGCACACTGTACAGTTTTTGTTCTTGTCTCAGTTTTTCTTTTTGAACATCTAGTGCATCCTGTAGTTACTTTGACATACTGATCATAAGTTTTATAATATTTGAAAGCCAGCCTCTGTCTCTCTTGCATTTTACCTTACTATTCTGTTCACGTATTCCGATGGTAGTCAAATGGTTAATTTTAAACACTGAGCACAGAAGGGACTTGCTGAGGCATTAGAAATCAAGTGCTAAGTACAGAATAAATGTTGACTCTCAGGTTTTATTTGCTAAGTTGTAGAACACTGAAGGAGGAGCAAGTTTGGGCAAGGTATTGAAAAAAAAGCAAATTTCCAGTATTAGATGCTAACAGAGATCCAAGAAAAGATACTGAAAAAATAAAGAGGGGCTGCAGTGGAGCTCAATGATAGAGCGTGTGCTTAGCATGTGTGAGGCCCTGGAATCAACTCCCAACATAACAACTCCCACCCAAAAAAGAAAGAAAGAAAGAAAAGAAAGAAAAGCAGATATTTATACCAGCTGGACCTCACAAGAGAGGATGGAGCTAGAGATATAATTTTGGAAACTTTCATTAGAGATATTTAGGGTCATAACAAGTAGGGAAAAAGGGAGCTGGGAATGGCAAAGTGGGATGTTCCAACATTTAAAAATAAAAAGGAACCAGCAAAGGTGATTGAGAAGGAAGTCAGTAAGGCAGGAGGAAAGAGGAGATTGAATTGGAAGGATGAAAGACTAGAGTAGTATGGTGACTACAACTACAAGATTAGTAGTTTAAGTATTATGGGCTGAATTATGTCTCCTTCAAATTCTTATGTTGAGGCCCTAACCTCCCAATGTGACTTCACGTAGAGATTGGAATCTTTTAAGGAAGTAATTAAAGTTAGATGAGGTCATAATAGTAGTAGCATAATCCAATAGGGTTGTTGTCATTATGGGGAGAGGAAGAGATTCAGAAATCCCTGTCTCTGTCTCTCTTTGTATACAGAGATATAGCCACAAGAGGACACAGTGAAAAAGTGGCCAACATAAGCCAGACACTAACCTTATGCACCTTGATTCCTTGGAATTACAGCCTCCAAAATTGTGACAAATGTCTGTTGTTTAAGGGATCTGGTCTGTGGTATCTTGTCATGGCAGACCCTGACATAATTAATATACTTGGCTACACAAGAAGCAATAGCATAGAAACTTAGACAGGAGATTTCACTGGTATTAAAGAGTTAAGAATTCACAAAACCTGACAATTGACTGGATACGAGAGGTAAGCTTAAAGTCAAAAAATCACTGTGGGCCAGGCATTACTGTGCACAACTGTAATCTCAGCACTCTGGAGGCTGAGGCTGGAGCATCACTATGAAGACTTGTTAAATTAAAAAAAAAAAGCACTGCAAGATTTAACTGGAATGATTAGGAAGATGGTGTCATTAAAATAGCACAGAAAAAGAAGTGAGCTTGAGATGCAAAGGCAAAAAACAATGAAGAAAAAAACTGTAGTAAGCAATTAGACATGGGACTGGTAAAAAGATGCTTCATTTGGGCATATGCACTGGGAGAGTCCTTAACATGAAGATGAAAGATGTAGTCACTAGATGTATTAGATTCCTTTATTTGTAGAAGACAAAAAAACAAACTAAAAATAGTAGAAAATTGCAAATAGAGAACAAGTAGGGTCAAAGAAAAGAAACAGAAAAACAGAAGAAACAAACATACATAGAATATAGAAGCCAAGAAGTAGGGTTCATAGAGGAGGTAGTCAACAGTATATTATGCTAAAGAGATCAAGATCGGAGTGACTAAGAAAAGGACACTAGTTGGCCATTGGCCACTGAAGAGTACTGATGACTTTGGGAAGAATCATTTTTGGAGAGTGGCTGGAGTCGAAGCTAGATAACAAAGGATAATGGATTCTGTGAATGAAACAAAAAATAGAAGAGCCAAGTGTGGTGGCAGAGGCCTGTAATTCCAGCACTGAAGAGACTGAGGGAGGGAAGATCTCAAGTTTGGGGCCAGTCTGTGCTACATGGAGAGATTTTGTCTCAAAAGAAACAACAACAAAAACAAACAACAACAAAAGAAAACAGAAGCATGAAGTATAGGTTATTCTTTCTAAAAGCTTGTCAGTGAAGGACAAGGCAAAATGAGGGAAGGTAGTGGGATGAGTATACAATGTACAGTAGAATCAGAGTGTGAAGATACAAAATAGGAAAAATAAATGCATATTATCTTAAGGTAATAACATGACTCAATATTTCTCATATATCCAACATAAAATATATCTTTGGAAAGTATTTTTAAGTTATTTGATGCTTACAAAACAATGGATAAGCTAATAATCTTCCATTAAAATGTACATAGAATTAAATCTATATTCCAATAAAAATATTTGTAAAAGCATATTAAATATTCTTACAAACTTCAAATAGGTGAACATACACAACATTTTTGTGCATGTTCAGATTCTACAACAGAGGACCAAGTATAAGAAGAAAGTCTAAATAATAACCTTCAAATATTTATGATAATTGATGCCCCTAACATGGACCAAGATGGTTGCACATGATAATGAATTAGGTCATAATTTTTAAGCACTGAAATTTTTTCTTCAAATAAAGTTTTATGGCAGCTCATTATATGAAATACAAAAGAGTTGTCTCAGTTAAATGGAAAAGTTTCTTCTGAGAATTCCTAAAGTACCTTTGTGAATCCCCCAGAACTGAGCAGGGCAAATTGGCTTAGTGATATAGCAGGTCCCATAAGCAAGAGAATATCTGAGTTATATAACTGGAAAACCATAGGAAGGCAGTAGAAGTGGGTTTTCACTGAAAAAAGGAACACTTCTCAACTCGGAGCCATATTTTTACTGGAATAGCCCAGAAAAATGTGAAAACTACTTAAACATGACTTTGAAAATGTTTCCCTTTCTTATTAATATTGTTTAGTATTTGAAAATCCTAACTCTAACAGTTTGGTTCTATGTGCTTGGAGAAAGAAATCATCATTTAGTTTTACTTCATTTAACATATTATTTTGAAAGACTAAAATAAGTTTCAAAATAGTTACTGGAAATAGTTACTAGGTATGGTTATAAAATCCTGACTCAAATT
>VMDO01031827.1:0-19635 GCA_007922755.1 Pedetes capensis
CTTACCTTTGAATAGAAGGTTTCAAAGAAAGAGAATGTTTAGCCTACTTAATTCTGTTTTATTTCCAAGAAAATTTAAATTATATCCTTTAGTGAAAAGTTAAATAAAAAGTTAAAAACAAGTAATTAAAATGCAAACAAGTCCTTAAATATCCAAAGCAGACTTTTAAAGCAAAACTTTTATTTATGGAAAAGTAGATATTATAATTGCTTATTCCTACCCAAGAATGAAATCTGATACTAGTATTGATAGAGTTAAAAATAAACATCCTGTGCTTATTAACTAAGTTTATTTCTACAGATCAACTGACTTGCTTCCTGGACTTAGCTATAAAATAGTTCATTTATATACTTAGTTAATTTTCTCAAAATATTATAAAAATCTTTTTATCTTACATGGTGTTTTATATCGCAGATATTTCTATAGAAAGCATGTCTTGTACAATTTATAGAACTTAAGATATCCAAGACAATCACTAATAAAAACTTATACTAGGACTTTAGCAATTGCAAGTTGAAACCTATTTTGGCTATCAAATTTTCCTAGTGCTCCCTACAGCCACTTTTGTGCCACTTTAATGCTGTGGAGAGATAATGAACATAAAACAGCTCTGTTCACACCTAAGTTTTATTGTACCTTCAGAAAATATTAGGTTCCCATGTAAATTTGGACTTAGTAGTTTATCTTTTAAAAGTCAAAATATGTATGCATGTGGACACATGAATTTATAATCATTCACATATACCCATGTATACAAGAGAATCTTCTAAGAAATAGTTTAAAGTTTATTCTAATGGCACATAAATCTACATTTATAAATCTTTATATACTTATCTTGATTCTAATGGTGTATAGATGAGAGAGATGCATGAACTATCATCTTTAATACTTGTTAATACATTATGATTTCATTGGTTCATATAAATACAGGCTCTTTCTGTGAATTAGTTGCTAATATCTATTTGTCCTAATGAATTCCAGAAACACATTAAAATTTCAAAGCTTCATATAATTAATTAGTTGCAAATATATATGTTTAATTGTCACATGTTGATAAAAAATAAAGAAAGAGAGAGAGAAGATAGGAGAGAGGTAAGAGAGAAAATAAGCAAGAGGGATTAAGGGCAGAAAAAGGAACAGAAATAAAAGCAAAGAAAGTGTCAGGTCTCCCAATGCCATAAAATGATATGTTGAAGATGCACCATATTCTCTTTACTGAATTAGATATACCTTCATTGACAGCAATGCAATTTTCATCTGAAATAATGAGTAAGGGAGATTCCATATAAACCCTTTTTCACAACATACTGGAAAAGGAAAATAAAGTGTAATTTCCCTATACCTGTACATATTAGTATATGTACATATTTACTTAAGTCACTGTGGGATATAGTATTTCAAAAAGTTATATCTAAAACTAAGAATCATGGAATAGCAGTATTAAGGGCAGATAAAGGGCTGCGTTGGTCATTAGGACTTGTTTGCTTTACTGCTGATAATCAGATAAGCACTATCACATGGCAGAGAACATTAAACAAATGGTCTGGGGTAAGGTTACATACATTTGTGTAGCAACCTCCCGTCTAAGTGAATAGTTAATTGGACACCTATGTGAAATCCTATTGAAAAGTGGCAGTTCCATTAAGCCCTAAGTCAATAAAAACAACACGAGTCTAATTTGTTTTTATTACTACACAAAAGGAAATTATGGAAACATTTAGAATCTGCAGGAATTAATTGTAGGATATAAATATGCTTACTTTTCTCTCTCTCTCTCCCTCTCTCTCTTTTTCTTGAGCTCTGGATGTGCTCTTCACAGAGGTTCATTAATATTCAGAATTGGTATTTTGCAAGGTGAGAGTTAAAGCAAAATATTTGGATAACTGAATCCTCAGTGTAGGGCTGCTGGGACCAAAGAGACTGTTTATTTCAGAACTTCTGTCATAAAAGTTTCACTCATTGAAGTTATGGAACCCAGCAGGAGACCCCTAGGGCAAAGGGGAATCTCTAGATCCTCTGGTTGTTTGACTTCCATTCCTTCTTAAGCTCTGCCTGCACCATCTACACGTTTGATATATTTGAAAATGAAGCTAAACTGAAGGTTTCTTAAAATGCCAGGATGCAAATATGATGCTGTTATTTTAGATTGAAAATTCTGCAGTAATAAGCAAAATAAATTGATTATTTCAAGACAAGACCTGTTATAACAGGGTTAAGAATCTGGACCCTTAAACTAGGCTCCCGAGTTCAAATTCTCCACCAGAGAACCAATATTTTCAACTGCAAAATGGGGATGAGAATCATATGTTCTTCATAATTGTCCTAAGAGTTAAAGAAGTTTAAGTGTTTAAAAGTGCTTGGCTATTATAAGCACTATGTAATAGCAGGCTATTATTCTCTGAATTGGTTAAATAAGCACTGATTATAAACTAATACATTTATGGCAATGCACACAAAATTTTTCTCGTAATATAAACAGTTTAGTCAGCCTGAGATATAGAACCACATGTCTGATTAACTGATTAACCATTTGGCTCAGAATGTTCCTTTGGACAGGTTTTTAAATTATTGTAGCTTAGTAAGCTATTTCAAATAAATAAGCAATTTTGTGGGCATTGATACTGCTTAATGTATAAATGTGGTATAATTCACATACTAAAAATTTAAAAATAACCAAGAATGTTCAAAAGTTTTATTCTGTCTTCAAACTCTATTACAACTAAAGCCAAAAATATTGATTATATTCTTGAAATTTATTACAAATGACAGTATGTGAAAAGTGTCAATACAGTCCCTGTCTTCAAGTTGCTCATAAAACAATGCAGGGAAAGGCAAACATAATAATGCAATTTGAGTCAGAGTAGTGGTAAGTGGTTGACTAGTAGGTAAACAGGGAAAGGAAAAATTAACTCTAGTTTACTATCTATGGCAAAAGTCTCACATTAATTGAATATTTAGACCTCTGCCTGTTTAGACCGTGATTTATGTTCAATAGCCACCATATATTGCAGAGTTAAAAAATATCAGAAACAACAAAACACTGTATATGTGTAAGGTATAAGTTAATATTTCCAGTAAGCATTTGTAGATGAGAAATACCTTACAGCCCAAGAACGTAGCATGAAAGAAACTAAACAAGCATAGAAGAAACATGACAGTTTCAACATATAATATGTTTTATTTAGTGTAATTCGTATAGACAGCAAATACCCAAACAAATTTACACTGATAAATTACCCTCCATTTAGTTTTGAAATCTTATCTTCTGGTCAGTTTTTCTTGAAAACAAAACACGTGAGATCAGTGATAGCTAGGTAAGTAAAATAGAAAAATCCTGGAGGCTTTATAACAAAACTATTACAAATGTAAATATAAATGGTTATTTTTATTAGTATGTTTTTACTTTCTTTTATTGGAAATTTTTAGTGTACACCTTAACGTGATTCATTCTGCCATGCTTTTCATTGCGATATTCAATCATCAATAGCTCCTAGACTCAGTATCTGATACAAAGTATGTGGCTTCCTCTTCTTGAAAACAGCAAGAGATTTATTTTTGACTGGGGAAATGAATATCAATTGCTTTATGTACATCAACAGCATAATGGTTATTTAAATGTCATTGTCTTTCTACTTTTCTATAAGGTAAGAGACAGATTATGAAGTAGGAATGAAAGAGAAAGATATTCTTATATAAAAATAGCTACTTGAAAGTGCTAAGAAAGCAATTAAACACCTGCCTGATTGAGTGGAAAGCAAATGAGTTTCTCCCACTAGGGTTACATAGGAGTGAGGAGAAGCAAGAAAAACTTGGAAAAAAATGTGATTATACAAAAATTCAAAGGCACTAAATGAGAAAGTCTGAATTTCCAAGGGATTTGTCTGAAAGAGAACAATCCTCTAGGTACCATCATGTAAAAAGGCAGTATTCAAACACAAAGGCAGCTGAGCACAAACATCAAGGTTTATGCAAGAGACTCCAGAATTTTGAAGGTCAGAGTTAACATAAGTGTCAGCAATGAGAAGACATGGATCTCTGTTTTTCTCCCAGGGCACAGTCTATTTTTTCTCCAATTTTATACTTTCTGATATTTGGGGATGGATAAAAGCTTGAAAGTATGTATTTTTATGCCAGAGGGAAAAAAGAATACCCAGAGGACAGAAAGTAAGCTTCCAAATTCAGTCTTGTGTTTTTCAGATAGAAAGAAGATTTAAAAAAATAAACAAGAAGCTCTTGTAACCTTGTAAAAAGGTCTTCAGTATCATCTAATCTCTGGATTGGTTTGTGTTGTTTGGACTAGGGCTCTGAAAAGTACATTTCTTCTTTGCATCTTGTCTACATTCCAACAAGAGACTGGAAGGAAGGGTGAGGGAGATTTCACTCTTTCCTTCCTATTTTTGGCTCTTGTCAGCATAACTGTAATATGAGCATGTCACCACAGCAATAGCATTCAGCAGCATTTAGTGTACTAGAGAACATACAGGAACATTCTTTCCATGCAGCTGTGAAGTTTTAAAACCAGATAGACAGCACTCTGTTCTTCAAGTCCTGGGTCTCTCCACAGCAAGAACCTGTTTTTATGTTCTAGATTCTTGAAGCAGCACCATTTTTCCTTACATCCATAGGTGCTTAGGCATTCAATTACCACCTGCAGCTATTATCTCAAAATTACCTTCACAGTGTTAAACTTGCTGCTTTTAAAAAACTTGTATGCAATATGAGATTCATAATGAGATATTCATACAATTGGATCATGTATTTTGCACTTGTTCTCTCCCCCATTATCCCATATTGCTCCCCACCCCTCCTTTCCCCCTAATCCCCTTCCCACTCTAGGTATATCCCCTTGTATTTTCCATTCTTAGACACACACACACACACACACACACACACACACACACACACACACACACACAAAGTCAGCTTCCACTTATGAGTGAAAACATGCAGCATTTCTCTTTCTAAGTCTCTCTTACTCCAATTAAAATAATGATCTCTAGTTCCATTCACATGCCTGCAAATAAAATCATTTCATTTTTCTTTACAATTGAATAATATTCCATCATGTATATATACCAGATTTTTTAAATTTATTCATCTTTAGGCTGATTTCACATCTTTGCAGTAGTGACTAGTGCTGCAATCAACATGGAAGTGCAGGTGTCTCTATGGTATGATGACTTAGGTTCCTTTGGTATCTACGCATGTGTACTATAACCTGGATGTTATGGTAGTTCTATTTTCAGCTTACTGAGGAACTTCCTTATTGATTTCCATAATGACTTTACTAGTTTACAGTCCCACTAGTAGCATAAAAGGATTCCTTTTTTCCTTACAGCCATACCAGAATTTGTTGTGTTTGTTTTGTTGATGATAGCCATTCTGACTGGAGTGAGATGGAATATCAGTGTAGTTTTAACTTGCATTTCTCTAGCTAAGGAGCTTTTTATGTTGTAATTTTCTTCCTTAAATTTCTATTAAATGGACTAATGCAGATATTGAAGGTACTTCTGCTTACATGAGAGATATAATAAGAGGAGCAGAACAGTCCCCCCCCACACAAGCCATTATTATAAGCTGAAAATATATGAAAACTATATTTTGAAATCATTGTAAAATTCTGAATATAATGGAAACTAGATGGACAAATGAACAAAGAAAATGTAACCATTGAGAACCAAACTCATATATCCACAGCCTCATCTTTTCCTTCTTGGGGGTTCTTGATCCTGGATTTGACATGAAAATAGGTGTTTAATAGAGGCAGAGAAATTCTGGAAGCCCAAAAAGTAACCAGAGAAAGTTTAGAGAGTGATACAGTTTGGCCTAATGCTTTTCCTGGGCCTCAAAGAGTTGCCACAAAAACTTGTTAAATTATGAGGTTGCTCACTGGAAAATCTACTTGGTGAATTTACTATGAGTCATAGTAATATTCTAGGAATAACTTTCAACAGTAGGTCACTGGGGAACAGGGAAACTATCATAGAGTTCTAGATTTATGTTTGATAATAGTAAAAACACCAGATTTGTGGACCACCCCTTAACACACAGCTGATTTTTACATTAGTCTATTTCCCAAGCTAAATTTGTGAGAAGAGAAACAAAAGGACTAAATTTAAATTTAATTTGAATACCAACTAAATATTCCATAGTTTTCAAAGTTTGATGAGTCAAATACCACCAAGCCTCTCATGCAATTGCCAAGATCAATACTTAAAGTTATATGACAGCTCCTACTCAAATGTACCTAGTTCTTTTTCATCAGAAGTGATTATTTCCTCTTTCTGTCATAGGAGGAGGAGGAAAGCAGCTTATGAGTAAGGTTATCATAATGTCAAACCTCTGTGTTTCTTTTGTAGCAAATAGTTCACGTTTTTGTTAGGTGTGATAGAGTCAGATCCAACTTATAGTGACCCTATATAAAACAGAAGAAACATTACCTAACACTGCCATGCCCAGCACCATTGTCAATGCTTCTATGCTATTCATAGGGCTTTAAATGACTGATTGTTTCAGAAGTGGGCTTCCAGGTCCTTCTGTCAAGCCTACAGCACCTGGTATTCTCAGGTAGTCTCCCATCCAAGTATTAACCTAGCCCAACCCTGCTTAGCTTTGGGATCGGATGAGATTGGACACCAGGGTGGTATTGCTATAGGCAAATAATTCATAGTAGAACAAGTATGAGACTTATGGAACAGGAAAATGTGACTTGGCTTCTGAAAGCATTGAAGCAATATAAAATATTAATCAAATTAAAAATTTGTCCTTTGAAAAGATTGATGAAATTGGCATTGATAAAGCCTAGCCTGCCAAAATGTGTGTGGGTATGTGTGTATGTGCGTGTGTGTGTATGTATGCAAGAGGGAGAGAGAATATTATATTCTTATATATAGAAATTCTATGGCTTGAAAGTTTTTTCTCTATAGAACATATGTTGAAAGTTAGTTGCCATGATAACTGTATTAAGAAACTGGATCTCTAAGAGACAGGGTTGATGCTATTATAAAAAGGCTGAGCCTAGCCCCCTCCAGCCTTATCTCTCCTTATCTCTTATCCTCTAGCTTCCTGCCATGTGATAGCACAGCAAGAAAGGACCCACTAGATACCCAAAGCTCAGTATAGGAATTTCCAAGCTCCATAAATGAAACCCAATATGTTTATTACAAATTACTCAGCCTAAGGTATTATATTACACTATAACAAAATGGACTGAACTGAATTGTAAAGTACTGTCAGTTCCAAAAATAAAATAGTTATAAACTACCCAAAGATGTGCAGAACTAGTATGTTGGCTATTGCAAAACTAATTAAAGGAGATATATGAATGGGAAAGTATACATACTAGTAGACTGGAATGGGATCAGTTAATAGTAAATCAATTCATTCTAAATTAATGTGTATACTGACGACAAGCAAGAGAAAAATCTCAGCAACACTTATTGCCAAAGTGACTCAGAAATGTTTATGGAAAAGCAATAAAGTAGCCATAACAATTTCATATATATATATATATATATGGCATTACTTTAATTAAAACTTACCATAAATGTACTTCAATCAAATAATAATATATTAGTGTAAAGATGGACAATTAGATATTAAACAAAAAATGGGATTGGAATAGACTACAGGAACAGACCCACATGAATATGGACAACATATATTTTACTTAGATGCAAAGTTAATTCAGTTGAGAAAGGATAATTCATTTGAATAATGATGTTTGAACAATTGGAAATCCATATGTAGAAGGGAAAATAATCTCCATCTACACCTCATATATTAAACCAAAATAAACTGAAAATGCATTACAAATGTAACTGTTAAACCCAAAATTATAAAATTTCTAAATGAATTTAGGTGAAGAGGAAATAAAAATGGTGGATTAGAAATAGTCTACTTATAACTCTGCTAATGCAAAAAATCCCCAAGTAACCAAGGAGAAACTGAAACTCCAGGAGAACAAAAAATAGAGAGTACAACAGAAGATACAATAAAGATGTTAGCACAACTGAATTCACTCAATAAAAGAGAATTTGAAACAGAAAGAACAAAACTGCATGCTTTCACACACTAGCTGTGACCTTGGCAGGGGAAAGGGAGGATCCAACACAAGGTAAAAAACTTCACCCAGGCAAAAGGAACCCCACAGCTCTTACAAACTCTAAATCCAACTCAGAGATACAAGCTAGCAGCAATTTCTGCAGAATGAAAGGTCAGTGTTAGAGAAAAAGAAATCCCCTTTAAGAGTTCTGGAAGGTAGGAGCAGCACAACAAAGGACTGAGCTTCTCTGGTGAAGCAGAGCCCTTGACACTGACTTACTAGGAAATGGGGAGAAGGGATAGCCTATCCCACCAGAAAGACAAGGGACATAAACCCCAGGACTCCTCAAAACACTCACAAAAGGGAAGGGAACCCAAAGTGTGTAGTGATGAGAATATAGGGAAGTGTGCCTGTGGTTTATAAACTCCACTTAGATAGCAGTTGTGGCCCTGGGCTGTGCCTAAAGAGCATATATGCTGGGAAAATAGGAAATATGATCATACTTTGGAAACTTGGCCAATACCCATGGCCACAACAATGGCAACAGCAGTGCCTGAATGGCTAACTGCATGTGTACTAAGTATCAGGGCAAGTGCACCCACACTTCATAAACTGTACTTCAGTGATGACAGCAATCATAGCAGGAACATTGGAGCCAGTGCATATGGAGGGTTTGTTGTTGTTAGGTGCCCTACAGCCAGTGTCTGACTCATAGTGACCCTATGTCCAACAGACAAAACAATATCATCAGTGCTTCTCTGCTATTCATAGGGTTTTCAATAGCAGATTGGTTGTTGGGAGTGGATTGCTCTGTCCTTCTCCCAAGCCTACAGCATCTGATGTTCCCAGGTGGACTTCCATCCAAGTACTAACCAGGCCCGACCCTACTTAGCTTCCAAGATCTGATGGGATAGGACACTACAGTGGTACGGCTACAGGCAATGACCAGTTTATGTGTTGAGAAACTGGGATGGTGCACCTGAAGTTTATAACTTCAACTCTGGTCATGGAGACTACTGCTGCGAATTCTACTGTACAACATCTGGTGGGCTGATGGGACTTCTTAGGCAGTCCCTGATTTGTAGAAACCTAGATGGGGCTCTGACAGCAGATAGCAATGTAGACACTCATATCTAAGTTTTTTCTTTTTTTCCCCCTTTCTTTCTTTTTTCTTTTGATCTTTCAAACTTTTAATCTTATTTCCCTTTTAGTTTATCTTAGCTATTTCATTATAATAATTTTAATATTAATTGAATCCAAATTTATTTGTTAAAAAAGAGAATTTGTGTTTATATTTGCTATGCCTCTTGCAATATTTACATTAGCTTTATTTTTTACACTATGCAAGGAGTTTTATAGTTTTGTGTGTTCTATTGTTATCCATTCTCTAACACTCTTCTGTCTTTTCTTTTCTCTTTCTCCTATTCAATCTTATTCTCTCTCTTCCTCATCCCCCTAAATCATCCTCTGATTTTGATCCTTCTGCTATTGATAACTTTGGCATAATTAATATATAACTCAAAAACTTACTATACACTACCTCTACCATGTCCTTTCCTTAGGTAATTTCTTAAGTATTAGTTGGCCTCAAATCAGTTTAATTGTAATTAAATATCTGGCTTTGCTTGGTATTTTTACTATAGTAACAGATCTCTTTGTAATCTCTGAGTGATAAGAAGGAGAAAGACCTCAAGAGAAGACTATACAGAGAGAAAATCCTCAAATAAAACAGGCAAAGATGACCATCATAACAGATGCAAAATCCCAATACAAAAATACAAGTAATATAAAAATATAAAAACAAAATACAAGAACTCCTCCAAATGACCCTAAACCCTCAATAACTGAAACCAAAGATACAAAAATGCTTGAAATGCTAGACAAAGAATTCAAAAGTGTTCTTATGAAAATAAGTGACATCAACAAAAACAAAAATAAGGGGATGAATGAAATGGCTAAATCAATTCAAGTACTTGGCTAAATTCTTTTTACTCTTATTCAATATAGTGATTGATGTTTTAGCCATAGCGATAGACAAGCAAAATAAATACAAAGGATGAAAACAAGGAAGAAAGAAGTCAAATTACCCCTATTTGCAGATAACATGATCTTATACTTTAAAGACTCTAAAGACTCCACTAAAAAACTTAGATCTGGTATATATCTTTAGGAAAGAAGCAGGATACAAAATCAATATTCAAAAACCAGTAACATTCCTAGAAACAATCTGCCACTGAAAACAGTATAAATAGAAGAGGAGCTGACATAGTCTTAATGTCATAGCCTAGTGTCAAATGATGCTTTGTTCTGTTATACATAAGGACAATATTAGTCAGATCCTACTTGAAAGCAGTGAACAACACAGGTAGAGGAAAGAAAGTATATCCATATCTTTCATTCTGTACAAAAATCAATTCAAAATGGATTAAGATTTTAATGTGAAACTGGATACTTTGAAACAATAGAAACAAATGTGGTGAATGGCCTGCAACACATAGGCATAGGCAAGAACTTTCTTAAACAGACTCCAGTAGCCCAGGAAATAGTACCAAGGTTGACAAATGGGATTGCATATAATTAAAAAGCTTTTGCACAGCAAAGCAAACAATCAATGAAGTAAAGAGAGAGCCCACGGAACGGGAGAAAATCTTTGCCAACTGTACATCTGAGAAAGGATTAATATGTAGGATATATAAAGAACTAAAAAAAAATCAAATCAATAAGTGGGCAATGGAAATGAATAGACAGTTCTCAAAAGAAGAAATACAAACACTCAATAAACATATGAAAAACAAATTGGCATTCTTAGCTATCAGAGAAATGCAAATCAAAACTACCTGGGATTCCATCTCATTCCAGTCATAATGGCTAGAATCAACAAAACCAGTAAAACAAAGTTGGAGAGGATGGGGAAGGAAAGATCACATTTACAGTGCTAGTGGGAATGTAAACTACTACAGCCATTATGGAAATCAGTATGGAGCTTCCTCAGAAAACTGAAAATAGAACCATCATATGATCCAGCTATATCACTCTTAGGTACATACCCAAAGGATTCTAAGTCATCATTCTACAGAGACAACTGCACATCCATGTTCATTGCAGCACTGGTCACAATTGCAAGTAAATGGAATCAGCCCAGATGCCTATCAACAGTTGAAAAAAAGACTTTTAAAATGTGCTATATATACACAATGGAAAACTATTTGACCATAAAATATAATGAAATTATGTCATTCATAGAAAAATGGATGGAACTGGAGATCATCATTTTAAGAGAAATAAGTCAAACACTGTCTTGTTGTTGTTGTTGTTGTTGTTGTTGTTGTTGTTGTTAGGTGCTGGATAGCAACCCTACATACAACAGAAAAAGCAGTATTGTTAGTGCTTCTCTGCTATTCACAGGGTTTTCTATTGCTGACTATTTTTTGGGAGTGGGTTGCCAGGTCCTTTTCCCAAGCCTATAGCACCTGATGTTCCAGATGGTTTCCCATCTAAGTACTACCAGGCTTAACCATGCTTAGCTTCTAAGATCTGATGGGATTGGATACCACAGTGGTATGGCTGCAGGCACACTCTATAATGTGACTTAAAATACCACGGTATGATTAAGGTGTACATTAAAAATGTCCAATAAATTAAAAATAAATAAATAAACAAACAAACAAATAAATAAATAAATACCACACCTTTGTCTTCAATGTGACGTCTTTACTTTTTAGCACTTTTACTTTTTAGCACTTTAAAGAAGTCTTTTGTAATAACTTTTCCCAGTGCAATACATCTTTTGATTTTTTGATTGCTGCTTCCATGGTGTTGATTGTAGAACTAAGGAAAGAAAAGTCTTGGAAAACCTCAATCTTTCCTCCATTTATCATGAAGCTCCATACAGAACCAGTTGTAAGGATTTTTGTTTTCTTAGTAGTGAAGTGTAATTTGTACTGAAGGCTGTGTTTCTTGATCTTCATTAGTAAATATTTCAAGTCCTCTTCACTTTCAGCAAGATGACTTGTGCCATTTGCAAAATGCAGGTTGTTAATGTGTCTTCCTCCAATTAAGATGCCACGTTCTTCTTCATAAATTCCAGCTTCTTAGTTTATTTGCTCAGCACCGAGATAGAAGAGATATGATTAAAGGATACAGCCTGATGCATACCTTTCCTTACTTTAAACCAGCCTGTGTTTACTTGTTTTGTTTGAATAACTGATCCATGTACAGATTCTCCATGAGCACAGTTAAGTGCTCTGATATTCCCCATTTTTCTCAGTGTTATTCATAATCTATTGTGATCCGCACAGTCAAATGCCTTTGCATAGTCAATACAACACAGATAGACATCTTCCTAGTATTCTTTGCTTTCAGCTAATATCCATCTGACATCAGCTATGATGCCTCTTGTTCAGAAAGAAAAATATTGCACCTTTTCAGTCATATGTAGAAGCTAGATTTATCTTAAAAGTGTGTGTGTGTATGTGTCTAAGAATAGAAAATATAAAGGCATGTATTTGGAGGGAGGATTAATAGTATGGGGAGGAGGAGCAACATGTGAGGTAATGAGGGAAGAACAATTATAAATTACCTGATACAATTGTATGAAAATCCCATAATTATAGTCATTATACTCTATGCAAATTAAATATTAGAGGAGAAAGATTATTTTTAGGCTGCATATACTTCATAGATAAAATGTCAGAAACAAAATCTATTAAAGAAAAAAATTAGCTTCAGCAAAATCAAAAATCTATCCTTTGAAGTATATTTTTATGAACATGAAAACTGAAGCAATAGAACAAGAAACAATTCTTGCTCATCAAAAATCTGATAAAGGCCTTATAACACAATGAAAAAAGTCTCAACTCTCAATTTTTAAAAGCTCATGAAATGACAGTGACATTAAAAATAGGTAAATTGAACCAATTTAAATTAAAAAAGCAAAATCAACACAGTAAAAAGGCAATCTGTAGAATAGGAGAAAGTAGTATTAAATCACATATCTGGTAAGGAGCAAATATCCAGAATATACAAAGAATTCCTACATTTCAACTACAAATAAACAAACAAAAATAATGTACTTAAAAATATAAAAGACTAGCATAGACATTTTTCCAAAGAAGATGTACAAATGGGTAAAAAGCACATGATTAAATGCTCAACATCACTAACCTTAGGGAAATTAAAATCAAACCACAACGAGAAGCCACCTCCTAGTCTTTAGCATGGATACTATCACAAAACAAAATAGAACACTAAAGCAAAACAAGAAACAGAAAATAGCAAGTGTTTGTGAGGATGTGGAGAAATTGGAACCTTTGTGGACTCTTCGTGGCAATGTAAAATGTCTTCTATGTAAAGCAGTATGACAGGCCTTAAAAAATTAATAGAATATCATGTGATCCAGCAATTTTATTTTTGAATTAAAAACAAGGTCTCAACTAAAGTTGTATACATCTATGCTCATAACAAGATAATTTTTAATAGCCAATGTGCAGCCATTGATGATTTAATAACTAAACAAATACTGTATGTTTGTATGTATAATCTTCACCTTTAAAATGAAAGACATCTTTGTATATAAAGCAACATGGATAAACCTTGTACTTAACACTTGTGAATTATACATTTAAAATTGGCTAAAGTGATAAGTTTTGTTGTATATGTTACATCACAATCAAAAATTTAAAATGTCTAGTTTAAAAAATGAGTAAAGGATTTAAGCAGATATTTCACCAATGAGACATGGTTTCCAACAAGACCATGAAGATTTAGATGATCAGCACTTCTAGTCATTAGGGAAAAACAAGTTAAAGTACTATGATGTTGTTATCATTAGTTGTCCTTAAGTAGTGTCCGACTCAAAGCAACCCTATGTACAACAGAATGAAATACTCCTTGCCACTGTGCCATGACTGGCAATATGTCAGTACTTCTCTGCTATGCATAGAGTTTCCAGTGGCTGACTGCGGATTCTTTTCACAGTGGGCTGCCAGGTTTTTCTCCCACTGTTGTGGTGCTAGCCTGCAGCTGTAGCCCTGTGGAATCCGATCCTGTCAGATCTCGGAAGCTAAGCAGGGTCAGGCCTGGTTAGTACCTGGATGGGAGACCGACTGGCAACACCAGAAGCTGTAGGCTTGGGAGAAGGACCTGGCAAACCCCTCCCAAAAATCAATCTGCAATTGAAAACCCTACGAACAGCAGAGAAGCACTGACAATAGTGTTTCCCCTGTTGTACAGAGGGTTGTTATGAGTCGGATACTGACTTGACGGCACCTAACAACAACAGTTGTGGTGCTAGAGATGGAAACCCAGGACTCAGAATGTGCAGAGCAGCACTCTACCAACTGAGCTAAACCCCAGCCTGTAAACATATTAAATCGAAGAAAATTTAACTGACAATACCAGGCATCAAAAAGGATTTACATTAGAACTCTTGTACCTTCTGATTTTAATATAAAATGGTACAAACATTTTTAAAAACGTTGGTAATATATGTAGAAGTTAAACACATACTTACCATGTATAACATAACCATTGTAATTCTAAGAGAAATGAGCATATGTCCATTGTATGAATTATATACCAGAATTTGTACCAGCTCTATATGTAATACCCCACAACTATCCCAAAACTATCAGCATATGAATGGCTAAATGAACTATACATTGAAATATTACCCTAAAATTAAAAAAAAAAACTATTAATGTATTGATCAGCATGGATGAATCTTAATTATGTTGGGAAAAAAAAACAGATGAAAAACAGTGTATAGTTTATAATTCCATTTATATTGTTGCTGTTCTTAGGTGCTGTTGAGTCAGGTCCAAATCACAGCGACCTTACGTACAAAAGAACAAAACCCTCTCCAACACTTGGCCATGCCTGGCACTATTGTCAGTGCTTCTCGGCTACTCATAAGGTTTTCAATGGCAGATTGTTTGGGGAGTGTTTTGCCAGGTCCTTCTCCCTAGCTTGCATCATCTGGTATTCCCAGATGGTCTCCCATCCAAGAACTAACCAGGCCAACCCTGGCTAGCTTCTGAGATCAGGCAGGATTAGATGCTAGGGTGCTGTAAATTTATCTATAATGACAGAAATGAGATCAATGGTTGTCAAAAGATTTGAAGCAGGTGGAGTATTGAGCAAGAACAGTCAGAAGGGAAGAATTAGAAAAGCACAAGGAGCCAGATGCCATGGCACATGTCTTTAATACCAGCTACTTGTAAACCTGAGGCAGTCAAGAATTTCAGGTTCAAGGTCAGAGGCAGCCTGTACAACTTTGTGAGTCCTGACTCAAGATTAAAAAGTTAAAAAGGGGTTGGAGATGTGGCTCAGTGTTGGAGCTGGCCAACCATGCATGAGACCCTGGCTTCAATACTCAGTACTGAAAAAGAAAAGAAAGAGAAAAGAAAAGAAAAGAGCAGAGAAGAGAAAAGAAAAGAGAAAAGAAGAAAAGGAAAAAGACATAAGGAAAATCCAAATTTCAGCAAACAGAAAGTTCTTAGAACAGGACCTAAAGAAATTGGTTACAAACCTGCACAGTAGCTCACGCCTGTAATCCCAGCGGCTGGGAAGGTGGAGGCAGGAGGATCACAAGTTTGATACCAGAGGTAGTCTGTGTAATTTAACGAGACCCTCTCAAAAAAGTAAAAAAAAATGGGCTGGGCATGCAAGTCAGTGGTCCAGCACTTGCAAAGCATGCAAGCAAGAGGCCCTGGGTCCAACCCCCAGTACCAGAAAAAAAAAGAAAGAAAGAAAGAAAGAAAGAAAGAAAGAAAGAAAGAAAGAAAGAAAGAAAGAAATCAATCAGTTACTATTAGAGGAGGTGTGAGAAATAAATGCAAGACATGGAAAGGGGAAAAGATTATTTTAAGCATGTATTTCATATAATTTTACATTTCAAACCATAAACATTTTATACATAAGAAAAATATAAATAAAAAAGAATGGATAGATCAAAACATAGTACAACATAAACACACAGGGCCAGGAATGGTGGCTCATGCCTGTAATCCCAACAACAAAAAATTATATATATATATATATATATCACTAAAATCTTCAAGCTGAAAACAACCAAGCTAAGGCAATGTAAGTTCTGAACACTATGTTTTGAATATTTATTAACTATTATATATTCTAAATACAGAACATTACAAAAATTCTAATTTTTGTGGGTATGTTTACATTGTAAACATGAGATTATTATTGTAACATCTGTTACATATAAAACATTACCCTAAAAATTAAAATTCCAAGTAGCTTCAATTTGAGCAAATGTATTATTACATAAACAAGAGTTAAAATATATAAAGAGCATTTAAGATAATTTTGCAATGGGGAAGCATCTTGTCCTGGTTCTCTGAGGAAGGTAGACTCAGTTCTACTTTTTGGGAAATGAAGCTAAAATGTAAAATCTAGCAAGACCTTCTGAGATTGAGTACATATTTTGAATTTGACACTGGAAGAAAAGAATGTATCAATTTGCTAAGGGAATTTTTCCACAACATTGTTGTTGTAGTTAGGTGTCATTGGGTCCTGTCCAACTCATAGCAATCCTCATAGGGTTTTCAACAGCTGATTGTTTCAGGATTGCTTGTAAGAAGATGGCTTATCCTACATTACATATTTTGCAACAAGAGTCCTGAAAGACAGTAAGCTCCCTACATACTAACTTTAAATATATGAAGGAATACTGTTATTAGGTGCCATGGAGTCATGTAGGACTCATAGAAACCCTATGTACAACACACAAAACATTCTTCTACAGTGTATCTTTCTGGACACTATCGCCACTGCATCTGTGCTATTCATAGGGTTTTCAATGGCTGATTGTTTCTGGGAGTCGGCTGCCAGGTCCTTCTCCTAAGCCCACAACACCTGGTATTGCCAGGCATTCTCCCATCCAAGAACTAACCAGGGCCAACGATAGGGACGGTGAAGGAAGAGAAATGTCATGCTATTAATGCCCAAACAAGAAATAATATATATACATGTTGTTGTTGTTAGGTGCCGTCGAGTTGTGTCCAACTCATAGCAACCCTTTATAGGGTTTTCAATGGCTGATTGTTTCGGGATTGCCTTGGGAGTGGGTTGCCACATCTTCTATTTTTGCGGTGCTGGGAATAGAACTCGAGAACTCAGAGACTGCAGAGTGGCACTCTACCAACTGAGCTAAATCCCAGCCCCAATATACATACATACATACATACATACATACATACATATTTACACACACATATGATTGATAGAAATGTGTGTGTGTGTGTGTGTGTGTGTGTGTGAAAGGGGGAGAGATAACAACACAAATACCACAGTTAAAAAGAAAGAAATGATTTTTAGGTATTGAATTAAAAACTACTGAAGATAAGCCGGGCACAGTGGGAGGCAGAGGTAGGAGGATCGCAAGTTTGAGACCAGAAATAGTTTGCATAATTTAGCAAGACCCTGTCTTAAAAAGTAAAAAAATAGGCCAAGGGTGCAGCTCAGGGTTACAGCACTTGCAAACCATGCAAGTGTGAGGCCCTGGGTTCAGCCCTCAGTGCTAAAAACAAACAAAAAACAAAACAAAACAAAAAAAAAAAACAAAAAAAAAAGAAAGAAAAAAGAAAGAAAGAAAAAAAAACATTGTAGCCTATCAACATGGAACAATAAATCCTTTGTATAACTTTGTAATGATGTTTTGTCATGGCTTTTTTGGAGTCAAAAGACCACCGAGAGAAATTAAATGAAAGCTTTGAGTTTAAAATATATTCCACAAATCAGAGATGCCTCATGTAATTCTAGAGCTTTGGATTAACCCTGTTTATAACAGATGGCCATTATCACAGAGTCCACTGTCATGTTAAATGTCTGATACTCTTTTTCTTCTACTGCTTACAAATGAGTTTGACTATATTGATAGATTATCTCACATTGTATTTTAAAAAGAACACTTTCAGGTACTTTGACCTCAAAAAACTATGCCAAGTAAAGAGAAACATCAAAGGAAATGTATTAGGAGTTGTATATATAATAAAAACCTCTATATTATTGAATGAGAACTCAGAAAACTATAATTCATTTCTAAAATACAGATTCATTTTCTTAAAACATTTTTTCCAGTGAAAAACAGATAACTAAAATTTTTAAATTAAATATAAAAAAATCTGAGAAACAAAAATCCAATATAAGAAAAAATAGAAACTATAAAGAGCAAGGTCAATAATGTGCCATTGTTCCAAATAATAAAGATTTTAGATCTAGAATTTAGAAAAAAGCTCTCTATATTTTTTTCATACTTCTTATTTGTGTTTAATCAGTGGAATGGCATTTTTACACGGAAGAAAGCCAAATTTCCAAAAGTCTGTTATACCCTTTCAAGACTCATTTATTTTAGTTGTTATTCCACTTGCAAGCTGCCAGCTCATTTCTCAAATAAGAAGACTTAATAGATGTCAGTGTTGAGGGGATTTAAAATTCATCCTGAAATTTATGACTTTTACTTCAAGGATGAAAGATAATCCCTCAAACCAAAATGACAGAAAAAAATGTGCTTGTTTAGGAATCAAAATCTGATGAAAAGAAAGGTTAGATTCTTCATAACACTGACTCCTATGGCACACATATATATTTCTGCAACTAGAGTTTTCCATCCCCAGCACCACAAAAAGAGGACAAGAACTTGGCAATCCCTTTCCAAAACAATCCCAAAACAATCAGCCTTTGAAAACCCTATGAGGGTCGCTGAGTCAGATGCAACTGGACAGCACCTAACAACAGCAGGTTTTTTCCAACTTCCACTAATCGTTCTATTTACTAAACATAAATTTTCTAGCTCTACTTTTTCTCAGAATTTTATACTATCCTTCTTTATGTCTATTAAATATGGTTGTTGATGTTTTGTTTTGTTTGTTGTTGGGGCTGCTGTTTTGTTTTGTTTTATTTTGCTATGCTTTACCAAGCTAGGGGTTGAAGCCAGGGTCTTGCGCATGCTAGGGAAGTGCTCTGTCACAGAGTCGCTTCCACAGCCCCATTTATTTATTTAGTAACAGGGTCTCACTACAGTGTGCAGGCTGCCCCTGGACTTGGACTAGTGATACTACTCCGTTTCTATGTCCAGAGTCCCTGGGGTTATAAATGTACTCCACAGTGCCCAGGTAGATGTTGGGTTTATGTTTGTTTGTTTGTTTGAACCCAGGGCCTCACACTCGCATGGTTTGCAGCTGTGCCACTGAGCTGTACCCCAAACCCAGCCCCCCCATTTTTTTTTTTTTTTTACTTTTTTGAAACAGGGTCTCCCTAAATTAAGTAGTCTGCCTCTGGTCTCAAACTTGCCATCCTCCTGCCTATGCCTCTGAAGTCACTGGGATTACAGGTGTGGGCCACCCCACACGGCTTGGATGTTGGTTTTTAAAGTAAATATTTTCTCAGTAACTCAAATATTTAATTGTGTGTAAATTTTATGGTTATAAAGCTACTTGTTTATTCACATATTTTTTTTACTGATGCTCAGGATTAAACCTAAGGTCTTCTGCATGATAGGAAAGTGCTGCATCCCCCAGCCTCCATTGTTCTTCTCTCTTTCTGTCTCTGTCTCTGTCTCTGTCTCTGTCTCT
>VMDO01031828.1:0-19654 GCA_007922755.1 Pedetes capensis
AGTCAGGAGAGAACAATCCCTGGAGAAGGACATCATGTTTGGAAGAGTGGCAGGTCAACGCAAAAGAGGAAAACCCTCCACCAGATGGATTAACACAGTGTCTGCAACAATGGGCTTAAACATAAATAAGATGGTTTGCCTGGCACAGAATTGGCAAGTGTTTCGATCTGCTGTACATAGGGTCGCTATGAGTCGGACTTGACGGCACCTAACAACAACAACAATAACAACAACAACAACAACAACAACAGTTCATTCTTGCTACCTAGAGGACATACAGAAAAAATATTTGCTCTATAATATATCACTTTGTTCTCCCCCTTAACATTTCAGTTTGTTAGCATCCATATTTTTTAAATTGTTGAAACTGACCTAAATAAGTAATAAATACCATAGCAGCTCAGACCCAATAAGATATTTTCTAAAACCAATTTTCATTAAAGTACTTTCTACTTATTACTGAATCTAGTATCTCCTAAAAATTGAGAAATCAGTTACTATTAATATAAACCATCTCATTGTAAATGTGAGGTTTAACAAATAATAATGCTATATTTATTCAAATGTCTGTTTAATTATTGTGAGCAAATTATTGAATGCCTCATCTATTTTCTGCCCTCTACAGTAACTCTTTGAGTCAGTTGAAGTTTAGTTGTGCAGCAGATTTACATTAGAGTACAGTTTAAAGTATTTATACCCTGTTTGACTGGGGTGCGAAAAGTTATGTTAATTAATACACATTGTTCTTGTACTAGCTATGTTTTTATATGGTATGGGGCCATGTGTATCCCAGAGAGGCTAGGAAACATTGTTCTTTGCTTATTTGTGGGTTCTGTTTTTGTGGGATTTTTGAGAATATACATATAATAAAATATTCTTTGCTTAAAAAACTAAAAAATGTACAGCTATAAAATAGGTTCATATGCCCAAGTTGTTCCAAATATACTTAAAAGTTTTCTAATAGCTGAATTGTCTATTTAAAAATATATGTTAAATAAAATTAACATTCAGTTCCTCAGTTGCACTAGCATGTTTCAAGGCTCAATAGCTACATGTGGCTAGTGGCTACTATGTTGGAAGTACAACTCTAATGTGCAGACTGAGTTTATACTGTAAGCGCTAGTCAGGCAGCGACTTCTTCCTGGCATTGAGAAAGTGCTCAAAAGTATTTGTGGGTTGAAAATACTATCAAACTTATTTTTAAATGTCTAAAATTGTCTGCACTGAAAGTGGAGCTTAATGAATAAGCTAATTTCATTAAGTGTCTGGGAAAAAGCCTGATTTCCAAAATTAAACCTTTATTTCCAAAATGTAATTATTCCTAATAAACATTGGCATGAAATGTTTTTTTTTTCCCCCCTCAGTATTCAGGGTTTGAAACTAGGGCCTCATGCATGGTAGGAAAGGGCTCTACCCCTGAGTGGAACCTTGCCCCACCCCCTCACCTTTTTATTTATTACTTTCAAGACAGAGTCTTGTTAAGTTGTGCAGGCTGCCTCTGGCCTCAAACCTGCACTCTTCCTATTTCAGCTTCCTAAGTCACTGGAATTACAGACATGCTCCCTGTGCCACTGTGCCTGCCTTGGGGTGTATCTGTTTAGACCAGAATAACTATACCTTTCTGGGGGATGGAATGCCTCTTTCCAGTCCAGAGATTGGCAATTCTGATCAAATTTGATATTAATTGACGCATAACAATAATGGGGGAAATTTTAAGCTGTCCTTTTAAAAATCATTGGTTTGGAAATACAAATTAAAGAAAATGAATACAATCAAAACAAGTTGTGAAAATTAGTCATACGTCATATTCCACATCAGTCTTCAGAAGAAACTTGTGTTGTTATAGGGGCATACACATTTAATTTATAAAATCCTACCTGCAATTTTTGTGTGTGTGTGTGTGTGTGTGTGTTACTGGGGGTTGAACTCAGGGCCTCGTGCCTGCATGCTTTCCAAGTGCTGGACCACTGAGCTGCACTCCCAGCCCTTTTTGTTTTTACTTTTTGAGACAGGGTCTTGATAAGTTATGCAGACTGCCTCTGGTCTCGAACTTTTGATCCTCCTGCCTTCGCCTCTGGAGCCACTGGGATTAGAGGCATGTGCTGCTGCGCCTGTCGCAAAATGTTTTTTACTGTGTAAAATGACTCTATGTTGTTTGAAAATGGGAATCTCTAGTATCTACATATCTTTTCTACTAGAGACCCCAGATTTCTCTAATACAATGATACACTCAAGTCAACCTTCTTTCACAAAGTCTTTCTTTCTTACTGTAGTCTGCACTGCTCCCTCCCTTCACTTAATTTCATTCTCACCTGTGGTAAGAATCAAATGTTGTGTCTTTCAAAATATCTGTAATATTGTGAATTATTTCCCATTTGAGTTTCATGTTTAATACATCTAACTCAATGTTTGATAAGTAGCAGTTAACATTTGCTTGAGTACACAGAAAACAAGGACAATATGGAAATCCTAGCTAATATCATAAGGACCTCTGACTAGTCATATTCTTTGTGCATAAATTGTTTTACTGCATTCTGCTTGACCTGAGTCATGTCAGCAGCTAGTTTGGGGAGAGGGCTGAGCTACAATGTGTTGAGTGTTTGAGTAGCATAGTAAAGGACAAGTCAAAGAGACAAAACTTTCATCCATTTACTGCAATAATACAAAAACAAAGGCTTAAAGTGGAGAAAGCACCTACTTTCTCATTTTACCTGCTGTGGAATGGCCAACTGGTTGAGGGTCAAGTGGATCACCACAGATGATGGGAGTCATCAAGACCCTGGGAGAAGGAAGAGAAGAGGAGTAGGTGTAGAAAAGTATTGAGCATGGGGTTAGAGGGGAGAAAATTGTCAACTTTTCTTGATAAGGAAACCTCCAAGTGAAAGTTCCTGGGCCAGGAGTCTAGATATATGTAGGAACATGGCTGGCTAGAGGACTACAGAGGCATCCAGAGACTGCAGTGCAGTGGTAGTGTGCAAAGTCTGATGTGGGGAAGGCAACTTTCCCCTGAGAGGCCTGCCAGGCAAAATTTTTGTAGTTGCCTATGATCGGTATGATCAAGCCTAAAAAATTACACATTTTTTTTTTCATAAGAGCTAGACATCTCAAGTAGGGCAGCACTCTGTTGTCTAAGCTTCAAACTACTCTCATCCATTCAAGGATGCATGTTTTTCCACATTTTAATAACTCTGGAAGCAGAGTGCATTCATGCCCTGCAATTGCTGCTGGTCAGGTAACAGTTTTTTGTGAAAAGCTCCTCTTGACACTTTTGCATAAAACCAAGGAAGTACCAGGATTAGAAAGTCTTAGGTTTGGTGATATGCAATAGCTTTTTAGGTCATATTCTGAATAGTGTGCATCAGATCTTGAGTTTGACAGTTATATCCTTCTTGTTGTTGTTAGGTGCCGTCGAGTTGGTATCTGACTCATAGCGACCGTCATAGGGTTTTCAATGGCTATTTCGGGATTGCCTTGGGAGTAGATTGCCAGGCCCTTCTCCCATTTTTGTGGTGCTGGGAATTGAACTTGGGACCTCAGAGACTGCAGCCCAGCGCTCTACCAACCGAGCTAAATCCCAGCCCAGTTACATCCTTAGCATCTCCATTTTAGGTCTTCCTGATGTGTTTTTAACTAGATAGATTGAGACAATGCCTGCAACAATGAGCTTAAATATAAAAAGATTGTGTGCCTGGCACAGTGTTGGGGAGTGTTTTGTTCTGTTGTACATAGGGTCGCTATGAGTGAGAGTTGACTCAATGGAACCTAACAACAACAGTGTGTTCTTGTGAGCTTCCCAAGACTAAATTCTCAGTCACCTGAGATGAGTAAAATTCTTTTTTCTTCTCTTTTTTCTTTTCTTTTCCCTCTCTCCCTCCTCCCTTCCACCCTTCCTTCCTTCCTTTCCTCCCTCCCTCCCTTCCGTCCTTCCTTCCTCTCTTTCTCTTTTCTTTTTCTATTTTCCTTTTTTACCAAAAACCCTTATTCTATACAGGTAAACTTAGTCTAAAAAAAAAAAAAAACCTATCAGACCTCATCTTCACAACAAGGTATGTCCCCATCTCAGCTTGGAAAAAACACCTTTCCCAGGAATCAGGTGCCCTGGCATTTCGCAGAGTGCTGACCTGAAGGAAACAAGCCTCCCTAGAAATGCAGTTAGTGGGAATTCTTTGGGATTCACAGAATCAAGAAGGAGTCATTTCCCTCAGCCACACACTTGTCTGACAAGTTGACAATGTCATTAGGGGGAGAGACTGGGAAAAAATTAATAGCAGAATCTTGACTTTTACTTACAATGTATAACAATGCTGTTGCTCAAGTTAGATCTGATATAAGCCAGGCATAGTACTGACAGGGAAAGTCTGGGAGCGGGGCTGTGAGTTCTAGGTTTTGGCACCAAAATGATAGGGAAAATCTGGGAGGAGGGAAAGGTACAAGGAATCCCGTGAGCTGTGGAAGAACATGTTTGTTTGGGGAAAAGTAAAGAAGAGGCTGCTGGCAGCAGGTTGGGAAGGGAGGGAGACAGATTGGTGTTGCCCCAAGGAATTTGAGGTTGAGGCTTATATAAAACTGGCAAAGCCTTTGTCTTTACATTGGTGGGAAAAGTTGTCTCGCATGGAGGAGGGAACAAGTTTGGGAGACTGGAATCTAAAGAATGCTTGACTTGTGGGTGCTGGTGATCTCAGTTATCCCAGGACCATGGGGCTCAGTCAGGGGAGTAGAGAGGCCTTCTGCCCTCTCAGGTACATCTAACCATTTATGTGGAGTTACCCTCAACTAGTCATCTTCATCTTGCTAAAAAAAAAAAAAATAATGCTTACAAAAATTAGACTGCCTAGGGTCAAGTCTGGGATCCACCTTTTACTGGCTATGGTCATCTGGCAAGGTATTTAACCTCTTTGGGTTGGGCCTATTCACCTGTAAGTGGAGGAATTACAATGATAACAAATCTATAGGTTAATGGAAGAATTGAATGGGATAACACATGTCAATTACCTAGTAGTTATTGTTAGGTGCTATCGAGTCAGTGTCCAACTCATATCAACCCTATGTACAACAGGTGAAACACTGTTGTCAGTGCCTCTCTGCTGTTCATAGGGTTTTCAATGGCAGATTGATTTTTGGGAGTGGGTTGCTGGGTCCTTCTCCCAAGACTATAGTATCTGGTGCTCCCAGGCTGTCTCCCATCCAAGTACTAACCAGGCCCGACCCTGCTTAGCTTCCAAGATCTGATGGGATCAGATGCTACAGTGGTACAGCTGCAGGCTATTACTTAGTAAGATAGTTGAAATATTATAAGCTCCCAATAAATCTATATTATTATTATTATTATTGGTAGAGGTGTTCACAGTGGTAAAATATTGTTGGCAATATTCATTTTTTAATTCATTTGTTCTGCCCTGGCAGAGCTTATGAAACAAGTAAAGGCAGGCCTTGCCAGGGTTCAGTGAAGTGACCTACTTCATGTGAGAATTCTCCTCACAACTGCCTCCCATTAGACTTGTGAGCTCACCAAATGAGTGAAGTTTATTCTGATAACTGAAATAGCTGGATCCTTGTTAATCATGACTGACAGCTGACATTCCCATGCCACTGGCAGAAATGTAAACAGGTACAATGTTTCTAAAAAGCCATTTAGCAATATATATCAGGAGGTCTATGAATACTTGATTAACCCAGAAAGCCTACTATTAGGAATTTTATTTTAGGAGTATGATCCAATATAAGGATAAACATATATGCCCAAGGATGCTATCATATATTTTGCAAATAGTAAAAAAGTATCTGCCAATAGAAAAAAATGCACCTATCATTTTATTCCTCCCCTCTTTTCTCCCTCTCACTGATATTTACCTTTTTCAGAGATGAACCTCAGAGGTTTTCTGGGGATAGACTAAAGTCTTAGGAGTTTTAGAAAACAAGTGATGTGACTGACAAATGAAACTTCACTCATTTGGTGAGCTCACAAGTCTAATGGGAGGCAGTTGTGAGGAGAATTCTCACATGAAGTAGGTCACTTCACTGAACCCTGGCAAGGCCTGCCTTTACTTGTTTCATAAGCTCTGCCAGGGCAGAACAAATGAATTAAAAAATGAATATTTGTTGGGCTTCTGCAGTATCCAACTGGAGCCATTTTCCCCAAATCCAGCTGTTAAGCCTGACCAGGAACTAGGACTGGGGATGCAATTCTGATGACATCACGATGGGGTTCCTTGGCACTGTGTCATTCACCTTCAGTGCAGTTTGGATACCAAAATCAAATTATAGTTAGGAGCAGGAAGCCAAAGGATCCTGAAGGACCACATAAGGAATATGGTAAGCCGAGCCCTTTTATAGCAAAAGGATTTGGTCTCCAAATCCTTTTGGACATTGGCCCTGATAAGTCTCATTTGTGATAGACCAGAGGCTCAGACACTGTACGCCCTGAGATGGGCTCTTTGTTCATTTTTATTCCCACATCTTACACTTTTTATATATTTCTCCCTTCTGACACTCCATGCCTGCAGTGGTACCACTGTGATGTCAGATCTTGGAGCTAAGCAGGGTCAGGCCTGGTTAGTACTTGGAAGGGAAACTGCCGAGGAACACTAGGTGCTGTAGGCTTGGGAGAAGGACCTGGCAACTTATTCCCCCCCCCCCAAAATTAGCCATTGAAAACCCTATGAATAGCAGAGAAGCACTATGTTTCACCTGTTGTATATAGGGTCATTATGAGTTGAACACTGACTCCACAGCACCCACCACCACCACCACCACCATTTCATTGCCTGTAGCCATACTACTATGGTGTCCAATCCTGTCAGATCTCTGAAGCTGAACAGAGTCAGACCTGGTTAGTATTTGGATGAGAGACTGCCTCGGAATACCAGATACTGTGGACTTGGGAGAAGGACCTGAAAACCCACTCCCCCCAAAAAAAACAAAAACAAAAACAAAAACAATCAGCCATTGAATGCTATGAATAGCAGAGAAGCACAACAATACTGTTTTATCTGTTGTATGTAGGGTCACTATGAGTCAGACACCAACTCAACAGCACCTAACAACAATAACAACTCTCCATTGGCCTTGGGTTGTTGTGATGTCCACCCTTGCTTAAAAGCCACTGGCTAGAGTTTCATTTTAAACATAGATAGAATGTGTACATAAATATTAACATTTTTTATATTTTATTGAAATTTGTTTCAGTTATCTATTAGTGCATAACAAATTATCACAAAATTGAGTGGCATAAAAAAATTTAGTATCTTACCCTTTCTATGAATTAGGAATCTGGGCATTGCTTAACTGCTCTTCTGGTTTAGGGTCTCTCACAAGGCTGTAGTCAAGATAGTAGCTAAAATGTAGTCATGTCAGGGCTTCACAGGAAAGGATATGCTTCCAAGCTCTCTCAAATGGTTGCTGGACTGTGGGTCTGAATTTCTTATGAGCTATTGAATGACTACCCTGAGTTCCTTGCCACATGTACCTCTCCTAAGATGAAGTTAAAGAACTAAACAATATTTCGGAGGGCAGCTTGTGAAGACCAAATCAAGTATTACAATAACATGTGCAAAAAGCTAGAGATAAAAAACCAAAAGGGAAGAACTTACTTTTTCTCAAGCTTAAAGAATTGAAGAAAAAATTCAAGCCTCAAGTGGCAATAGTGAAGGGTTCTACAGGGAAAATATTTTAAAAATGCAGAGTCTTTATACCAAAAAGAATTGGTGGATGACCAACCATTTCAAGAGGTTGCATATGATTAGGAATCAATGGTACTGAAGTATGTATTGGAAGCTGCCTTCCACTACAGGAATTGGTGAAACATAAGGCTCCAGGAATTAATGGAATACCAATAGAGATGTTTCAACAAACAGATGCAGCACTGGAGGTGCTAACTTGTGTATGCCAAGAAATTTGGAAAACAGCTACCTGGCCAGCTGACTGGAAAAGATCCATATTTGTACCTATTCCCAAGAAAGAGTATCCAACCAAATATGGGAATTATTGAATGATATCACTGATAGCATATGCAGATACTCTTCATGACAGCCAAACTCTGCCTTGTCTTTGTAGTTGGTCTTGGGTTAAAGAGTTTCCTGTTTCTCTCAGTGATGACAACCCCTTCTGGATATAAGTGAAGGATCCTGGGATTAAGGTGTTTTCCCCAAGAGTAGAGGGTTTTCGCTTTTACTCTGCCCCAGTGGAAATGGATCTTTGCCTGTGTCTTGGAATGAGAGAATTTCCTCCCCCTTTCCAGAAGCAGGTGAGTTTTGTTTTTATTCCTTCCACAGAAGCAGTGGAATTTCATTTGTACCCTGGAGTGCTAGAATTCTTGCCCGATGCTTTTGGCCACTGATAACACCCAGGTTCTCTTTTCCTTATGACAGGTGGTGGTGGGGGGGGGGACTGGGTTGAGAGGAGTTAATTCTCCTGCCCTGTCTTAATCTTTCTTATGAGCAATTAGTCGGTGATCCTGGAAAACAGCTTCTTTGCTTCTGTGTCTCCTAATTATTTGAAACTGTCATGCTTGCCCACATTTGTATTTAAGAATTCATTATAAATTCCACTCACCTTTTAACCAGTTTGGAGGGTGCCTACTTCTTTCTCTTGTGCTCACTAAAGGAGAAGCAGTTTGTATGTTCCATCTTTACTTGCAGGCACTTAACCCTCTTTAGAATGCGTTTTATTCGTTGTCCTAGGATTCCAGCTGTTCAGTAGGCTCAAGAAAAGTTTTGTATATTGTGGCTTTTGTTGTTGTTAAGATAGAAGTGATACTCAATTGTAGTTTTCTATATTCTAAGACATCAGAATACAATTTTCTATGACATTAAATAAACAAAATAAATTTTTTATAAACACAAGTATGAGTAATCCTAGAGGTAAATGTTATATTACAAAAACAACACAGAAGTCCACATAGCAGTTTACATAGAATCTCGTAGAACTTCAAAAACAGAACTAAAAGCATGGCTGGGGATGCAGCTCAGTGGTAGAGTGGAAAGGAGGAGGCTCTGGGTTTGATCTTCAGCACTGCAACAAAATAAACCACAACACATGTTATGATAAGATAGAGAGTACACATAATTCTTCCAAGAAAGGCACCTTCATCCTAACTTGATTAATATTTATATTCTTGTGTCTTCAGGATACCTTTTCTTTACATAAATATCTTTCACCTTTTTAGTTTGTCTATGTAGCAACATGTAGTGGCTATATGTGTTATCTACCTATTTTTTCATTCTTTCAAATTCTTTGTGAAATTGCCATTTGAATCTCTGCCTTCTGGGCTTCAGCTGTACCTGGCCAAGGCTGATTTACTGACATCAGGTATAATAAGTACACTAATCGTAATAAAAACTGTGTTTGGATTCTCTGCTTCTACACGACTCAGGAGTTTTATTTATTTTTATCTGATCCTCTGGACTCATAAGGTAAATACAGAGTGTGTGCATATTTTAAATCAGCTCTTATATTTCACGTTATGACAAAGTTTACTTTCTGACAAATTCTCCTTTCCTCTCACATACTCTGCACATTTCCAGGGAATGATCTGGAGAAGATTGTAGTAACCACCGCGTAATCTGTCCCTTGTCCCAATTTTGGGCAAGTGGGTATAAGAGGCAGTATGTGTTCTCCATGACAAAACCCTTCTCTGGCAGGAGCTCTGATTTTTATAAACATTGGCCTTGATTCTACCATCCTCCTCTGAAAGATAGGTAGGTGGCATCAGAGGAAATCATGGGAAATCTTGCCACTGCACTTAGGCAGCCCTGCTGGCAGACCTCTCCTAATAGTCACTTAGCTCTTTTCAAATACTTAGCTCATTGCCCACTGGGGATCCTTCAGGCACCATTTCAACACTGTTACCAGCATGACTTGTTTGGTATTTATTGAGTGAGGGAGTGTCACAAGAAGATGGATTTTAAGTATGTGAAGGAAGGAGGGAAGGGAAGAGAATGGTGAGTTCTTCTGTTTGTAGGCACTATTTATAAAATTATTATTTCCAATGAATTATGCTTCCAAAATGGCACTTAGATGCTGCTGTTCCTTTTTCTGAGATTCAGTGTTTACTGATTTTCATCTGATTTACAAGACCCAGTCTTCCAATATGTGAGTTGTGGAAGGGCTTTCCAAGCATGGCTCAGGATGAGCTCATTGCTCTGGCTTGGCAAACATGTCTTTTGCTCCCTGATCCTCCTCCTCTGTGATATTCTGGGGTACAGCACCTGTTAGTCTTTCACCTAGACTGCTCTCTAGGGAGCTGCATTTCCTTCCTTTTCTGAAATTCTGTTTGTGTTAGATTTTCATCCCTATAACAAATATCTTGTATATCAACTTAGAAAAGGTTTATTTGGGCTCACAGTTTTGGAAATTCCAGTTTATGATCACTTGGCCTTGTTGGCCTTGTGGTGAAGAAGTATGTTGTGTCAGGAGGGTGTGCCAGAACAAAGGTGCTCACTTCACAGACAGGGAATGAAAAAGAGGGAGAAAGGAGCCACAATCACAAAAATCTCCTTCATGGACATGCCCCCAGTCACCTAAAGACTTCCCATTAGGCTTCACCTCCTGAAAGCTCTACCCCTATAGACAACCCTGGGGGACAAGCCCTTATGACATGGACCTTTGGGGGATGGTTGAGCACTGACTTAAGGCTCATCACTCTATGAAGCCTTCCCTACTAGCTCACCTAGATTTGATACCAAATATGTGTCAAATTCTGCTGAGATTGTGAGCCTTTCATGAGAAGGGACTGTGTGGTATAAGCACACATATTTAATATATGGATGCCCAGTAAATGGTTGCTGGCTGATTATGCCAGAATCCTCTTGGTTCTTATGCTATATTCTACTTACTGCCATTGGTATAGCTTCCAAATTTTATGACAAGAAAGAAAGCAGAAGGAGAGAGAGAATGTGACCAGAGAGGGGTATTTAGGACTCACAGATGATGTGTCTGACAGTAGACATGAAGTAATGCAAATTGGAATAGTGAATTCTAGGTATAGATGGTAAGTATATTAGGGAAAGAACTTAGATGATTCTGATTAGCACCTTTCCTTAAGAACCAGACCTGTAGATAGGACTGCCTATATAGTTTGTAGAGCTTAGTGCAAAAGGCCTCCAAAACCTATTAAGAATATTAAGACAGCATGAACAAGGCATTAAACCAAAGCAAGGACCTAGATAACACAGTTTCACAGGTTGCATGTCCTCTGTGTAGATTAACAAGAGGTAGAAGGTCTCAAACTGACTGAAAACAAAGTTTCATTTATTTAATATCAAAGCCCCAAAGACCTATTACATTACCAATACAAATTAGAGTTTTAGAATAACTCTTCTTGGCCTCATGGGATACACAGGATTGACACTATTTTCAATATGTCAGAGATTTTCAACTACATAATCACTACTATGTCCTCAATGAGAATGGGAGTGAGACAGGTTTTTATGTTGATCAAAAGAGAGTAGATTTTTAAAAGTTGTGAAACAGATATAAAGGATATATAAATTTGGACATGAAAGGTAGCTGTGAGATTTGCAAGACACAACAACTGATCATTCATTCAACAAATACAATTTATGGAGCGCCTAATATACTGCCAGGTACAATCTGCATAGATATATGGCAGACTTTCTCTTGTATTGTAGGAATTTCTTGTGATTGCTTTACCTTTGGTTTTTGGGCACAGTATGCTTTTCAATGCCTGTGCAAGGGAGGGGTTAGAAGCAGGATGGAGCTAAGGCAAGCCCAGCAAAGCCTGAGAATTTGCATTTCTAAATAGACTTCCAGTTAATGTCCATGTGGCAGACCATGGTTCATACCTATAGTAAAATAATGAAAGATGATATGAGCAACTGCTGTCTTTTCCACAGGTTCTCCATGGTTACTTTTTAGTTATAATGTTGAAAATGATTTGGTATTTTTTAGATATGCTTAATTGCATAAAAATGCAAGTAATATTTTCCATTTCCATTTTAAACATTTTTGAAGAGTAACTAATGAGGCAAATGTTTGAAAGGCCTGTACAATTTCCAGAAAGTGTGATACTGCACTTGGTATATTAACATAATGGAGTCCATTTGTATTTTCTCGAAAAGGTATTGTATAATTCTGTTATGTTTTAGGAAAGGAAATTTCAGAACTTTAAAGTACCTTATTCAAATCATTGCTCTTACTTAAGTGGAATTGTGTATGCAGAGGTTTTGGTATTTTACTGCTGTTTTCCTTTTCTGAATTAGTAGACATTTTGTGATTAGCCTATTAAGCCCCCACACCCTGACAATGGGATTGTGGCTTTTTGAAATTACAGAATTGAAGGTGAGGATTATAGGAGGCATAACTATGTAGCTTACAGATTTATGCTTTGGGTGTATTAATCTAAAGACAGTGTTATCTGTCAAGGTGTTTTCTTATGACATCATAAATGTATTTCAAGGATATTGTAATTGCTCAACATTCAGTGATTCTAAATACCTTTTTGGATATCCACTTCAGCTGGCCTGTCTGAGATGTATGGTGTAAGAATTAGTCCTAATGTCCTAAACGTATTTTTGTTAGTCACTTTTTTATCCTATGACAAAAAAACTGAGAAAAGTAGACTTAAAAGAGGAAAGATTAATTTTGACTCACAGTTTTAGAGGTTTCAATCCATGGTCACTTGGCTCCATTGCTTTTGGGTCTGTGCTTGGTGAGGCAGAACATCATAGCAACGATGTAGTAGAGCAAGATGACTTACTTCATGGCAGACAGGAGGTAGAAAGACAGGCAAGAGGAGACCAGGGACAAGATGTACTCATTAACCTACTTCAACCAAGTCCTGCCTCCCAATAGCCCATTCAGTATGAATTCATAAATGGATTAGCCCACTGATGAGGTTATAGTTCTCATGACCCAATTACAAGCCTTCAACACATGAGCATTTTGGGGGACATACTTCATATCCAACCATGATAGCATCCATTATAAATGTATAATGTTTTATTGAATATAGTGTGAATGAACTATGCATCTAGATCGTTACTAATTGGGTTCTGTTTTTGGTAAAATAGAATGGTCATTTATATTCTTTTCTATGTTTTGTGGTTCAGATAAGGAACCTGAATGAGAAAGGCTGCCATTGATTCTTCTTATAGTTGATAACTTAAAGATCACTGTGATAATTATTAGAGCATTGTGATAATTATTAGAGTAGGAAGAGGGAGTGAGTCAGGAGTTTAAACAGCAGTAACATTTGCAACCTTCAATTAAGCAGTGCCAGGAAAATAGTCTTCGACTTAGCACCATAGTTCTGCTCTCTTGAAATAATATCAGAATTGCCGGGCGTGGTGGAGCATGCCTGTAATCCCAGCGGCTCAGGAGGCAGAGGCGGGAGGATGGCAAGTTCGAGACCAGAGGTACTCTTTGTAATTTAGTGAGACCCTATCTCTAAAAGTAAAAATTGGGCTGGGGGTGCAGCTCAGTGGCCCAGCACTTGCAGAGGATGCAGGCGCAAGGCCCTGGGTTCAACCCCCAGTACCGCAAAAAAAAAAAAAAAAAAAAAAAAAAAAAAAAAAAAAAAAAAAAGAATATCAGAACTGAAGTTTTCATGTGATTGCAGCAGAAACATGAGGATTTTTTTCAGCAATCAGCATCTGAAACAAAGAATGTTTACCTTTTCAGTGGTGTAGCACACTGAATGCCACTCAACTATCCTTGTCCTCACCAGGATCTGGTCCTGGGTACATTCCTCTCATTAGCTATTTCAAAAAGTTTCTACTGTGTTTACATCATTTCTCTTAGCAGATGGAGATGGAGGCTGTTAGGTGGATAGGGCTCCTGTCTACAAATGTCTCCATGTTCAGGCTGATTCTTAGTTCTGAGAAGATATACAATCACACTCCCCTTTATCATGCATCTCATCAATGTATACTTTCTTTGTAGACTTCATGTCAGAATTATACTTCTTTCAAGAGATTTTGCTGCTGCTTTCCCCTTACTTTCCATGTGCTACTCCCACTGCATCCAGTGCCTGCCACCCAAACCTTTCTGCAGCCAAAACGTTTCTGCAGCTGGCTTCAGGAAGAGACTCGTCAAATAGAAAATGTTCACTTTAACAAGACATATGATGAAGACTCTGGATGACTTTACTATTAGATAAAGGTAGCAGCTCCTCATTTTGACAAGAAAATAGAAAACAAAAACAAAATCTCTGCGAGAAAGTCATTGTCCAAATAGGAAGACTAAAATGTGGCATGATTTTAATGAATCATTGAAATTTAGGAAAATAAAATTCAGTTGACTTTGATTCTTAGGACACACTCAGTGTAGCATTATAATTTGAGAAGGACATGGAGTTACATTTATTTTTCTACAGGTGTGAAATACTACTTGAATCTGTTGTAATTACTGATTATATAATTATAATATTGTAAGTGCTCTATTAATGTTCAAATTTCAGAATCAAGGTATAGATAAAACATTATTGTTGTTAAGTGCCATTGAGTCGGTGTCCGACTTATAGCTACCCTATGTACAACAGGTGAGACATTATTGTTAGTGCTTCCCTGCTATTCATAGGGCTTTCAATGGCTGATTGTTTTTTGGGAGTGGGTTGCCAGGTCCTTCTCCCAAGCCTGCGGTACTTGGTGTTCCCAGGCTGTCTCCCATCCAAGTACTAACCAGGCCCGACCCTGCTTAGCTTCCGAGATCTGAGGGGATCAGATGCCATAGTGGTACAGCTGCAGGCCAGATAAAACATGTTGTTGTTAGGTGCCGTCGAGCCGGCATCCGACTGATAGCGACACTTATAGGGTTTTCAATAGCTGACTGTTTCGGGATTGCCTTAGGGAGTGGATTGCCACGCCTTTCTCCCATTTTTGCGGTGCTAGGAATTGAACTCGGGGCCTCAGAGACTGCAGCACAGCACTCTACCCACTGAGCTAAATCCCAGCCCAGATAAAACATAGGAGACATAATTAAAAGAATGTGAAACTCATAAACTTTGAGAATATCAAATTAGAACTCTAGGCGAAGATTTTTGAAGGTAGAATAGGGGTGAAGAGAGTTGGCAGCAAGGCATCATGGTGCATGCCTGTAATTCCAGCCACCCTGAAGGTTGAGGCAGGAGGATCACAAGTTTGAGGCCAAAGGCAGCCTATGCAATTTAGGGAGACCCTGTCTCAAAAAAAAAAAAAAAAATTAAAAAGGGGGCTAGAGGTGCAGTTCTGTAGTGGAGTGCTAGCTTAGCATGGACAAAGCTCTGCATTCAACCCCCTCAGTACAAAAAGACCATCTAGAGCAGTATAGCCCAAAGAAAATACAATTAGAGCCTCATTTTAAAAAGTAAAAAAGGTAAAATTTATTGTAAATTTAACCCAGTACATCTCAAAATGTTATCATTTCAACATGTAATCAATGTAGTGATTATTAATGAAAATTTTCCATTTGTATTAAAATACTATGTGTATTAGATTTCCAGCACATCTCAATTTGGAGCTGCCATACTTGAGTTGCTTAGTAGTCACCTAGTGGCCACCACATCAGACAGACAGCACAGCACTAGAGGCTATATGCACTAAAATGATTATGTAATTCATAATTAACTAGTGAAATTTTAGTTTTCAAAATATTATATATGCAAACATTAAAAATAAGTCAACTGTAGATTTTCTTAATTTTTTCTTGCCCCCCCCTCCCCAATCTCCTTTCTTTCTTTGTCCCCTCATCTTCTTCTGTCTAGTCTTTGGGGCATTGTAACATGTAGAAGTCAAGAAGGTGAGGAGGCCTGAGTAAAGATGTCTGAAAACAAAAACAAAAATACAGTGAGGCAGGAGGAAAACCAGTAGAGTGGTGCTCTGGAAGCAGTGGTGTCTTGGAACCAGCTTGAATCAGTTCATGAAGTCTCATTGTTAAATTTTCAGGAATTTAGTGAGCTAGTTGCCATGCCTAGCTACTATTAACAGTTAAATTATAGAAAATTAATTAAATTATTGAAAACAAAAGTAAGCCAGATGTGGTGGCATGCCTGTAATCCCAGCCCTCAGAAGGCCAAGGCAGGAGGATTGCAAGCTCAAGGCCAGCATGGTCTAGGTAATGAGATCCTATCTAAGACAAACAACCCCAAAGTAACAAATAGTCCAAACTTATCGCTTCTTAATTTACTGTGTTTTAGTAATGCAAAGTTACTTAATGGCTACTGTTAATCTGTTTGGTGGAAATACTATACAATGGTGTATGCTACTGTGCTACTCTTTCCAATTCAGCAATATCATATTGGTAGCTTGAAATTGGCCATGGTGGGAGTATTTACACCACAAAAATCAGAAAATGCAACAAATCAGAGCATTTCATTTTTTTCTTGAAGAATCTAATGTTAACCATTTACAAGTGCATTATCACCTAGTTGTGAATAGAAGGCAGAACATTAAGGAAGGCAAGTGATGAATTATATCAAATGCTGCTGAGATCAGTAGGATGAAATCTGGGAATTGACCATTATACGAAACCACATGGATTTCACAGTGATCTACAGAGACAAAAATCACTGTCTTTGTAGAACTTACATTTTGATGTTTGACCATTGAATTGAACAATGGGGATTTGGCAGTAAACAGACCAGAAAAAAATGTCCATGCTTTCACAGTCTGATCCCTGGCTAGTGCAGTGGGCATGGTGAAGAACCTGCTGCTCTTCAAGTGAGCTGCATTCTCTCCACCTTCTGGACTTTGTACATTCTTTAAGTTTAGTCTGCTCTTTGCTACCATATTCTGGTGATGTCTGTCTACTCATTCTTTGGGATTTTATTTGAATGTTACTTCTTCGGGCAGCCTTTTCTAAACTTCCCAGGCAAAGCTCAAAGCTTTTCCTGAACATCCTGTGTTTGTCTCACTCTTGTATTTCTCTGACTACTGATGGCTTATTTCTTCACTGACCCCATGATGAGCCCACTGATTGTTAATGTTTGGGATTTCATCTTTGTATCTCTGGGCCTCCCACCACCCTTGGCCCATAGCAGATGCTAATACATATTTAGAGACTGAAGGAATTAAGTAATTAATTTGGCATATGAGATATTGAGACTTGTTTCAAGGTGGAGAGACAATAAGACCTACTCCACAGAGAAATACAAGTGGTATCAATAGAGCTATGTGTGTTTCAGTCTCTGGACCTTTGACCCTCTTCCCCTTTGTCATCCTCTTCCCTGATTTGAATACCTAGTCTGTGGAATGAAACAATCAAAGTTCTATATTATCAAAGAAAACTGGTTGCTTTCTATTCAGAGAGCCCTTTTGTTGCTAAAATTTCCCGTTACCTTTTCTTTACTGAACAATTGGCACTTTGAATTTGTTTAGTAATTTTTATTTTTATTTACATCTCATATTTTCTTAAGACCAAATTACTCATAAGCACCATTCATAAATCAGAAATCAGTTAGTTGCAAGGAACAAAAACACGCTCAGCTGGGGATTGTGGTGTGTGCTTCTAACTCTGGCACTCAAGAGGCTCAGGCAGAAAGATCTCAAGTTTGAAGCTAGCCTGGGCTGCATAGTGAGATCCTGTCTTAAAATCAATTAATCAGTCAATAAAAATAAAATAACCTTTGTGTTCAGCCTGACTTTAGTAAGCAACAGTTTATTACAATCATCTAATAACAATGTATGGACAGTCATACATGGGGAATTTATGCAACAAGGTCTCACATATTCCACACATGGCACTGGAAAGAGGAATTGAATTGCTGGTCATCACATGGACTGTTTTGGTTCTTTCTTTGTTTCTTGTCTTTTCTCTCTCTCCTCTCCCCTTTCCCCCCTCTTCTTTGTGCTACTAGGAAGTTGAACCCAGGGCCTGATTTATGCTAGATAAGTGCTCCACCACAAAGCGGCACTTCTAGCCCCTATCTTTATTTTATATTTTGAGACAGGATCTTGTTAAGTTGCTCTGTGACAGCCTCTGGATTTGACCTTGTGATTCTCTTGCCTCAGCCTCCAGAGTAGCTGGGATTACAGTCATGAACCACTGCTCCCAGACCTTCACTCTCTTAACCATTTTTGTATGTTTAAATATGGCTGACAGGTCCTATGACCTGATAGCCCCCTTGTCCACCACCATTCAGCCATTTCCATTCCTAAGTGAGAGAATGTGGTGGCTTAGCCTGGCTTATGAATCACTTGTAACCTAGGATGGGAGGGTATATTAGTTTCATAGGGCCATTATATAATACTACAAACCTGGTGATCAAAACCAACAGAAGTTATTCTCTCACAGATCTGGAGGTTAAAAGCACAGAATTAAGGTGCCAGCAGATTGGTTCTATCTGAAGAAGAATCTATTTCGTGTCTTTCTCCTTGTTTATGGTGGTTCTGGCAATCCTTGAAGTTCCTTGATTTATACACATATCACTCTAATCTCTGCCTCCATAGTCACATGGCTTTTCCTTTGTCTCGCCCTGTGTCTGCCTCTCCCTTTCTGTTTCTTATAAGGACACTGGTTATTGGATGTAGGGGCCCCCTTAATTCAGGATGATTATTTCTTGAGATGTTCACCTTAATTACATCTGTAAAGACCCTTAATTCAAGTAAGATTATATTTGGGGATACCAGATGGATATACCTTCTGGAGGCCACTTTTGGACCCACTATAGGAGGTATAGGCCATTTTGAGTCAGATAACCATATGGCCTACTATGCTGGGAATGATAAACTAAAGAGAAGTGGGGTTGCATTCATCATCAAAAAAGACATTTCAAAATCTGTCATGAAATACAATGTTGTCAGTGATAGAATAATATCCATATGCCTACAAGGAAGGCCAGTTAATATGACTATTATTCAAATTTATGCACCTACCACTAAGCCACAAACAAAGAAATGGAAGACTTCTATCAGCTTCTGCAATCTGAAATAGATCGAACATGCAATCAAGACATACTGATAATCACTGGTGACTGGAACGCAAAGGTTGGAAACAAAGAAGAAGGCTCAGTAGTTGGAAAATATGGTCTCGGTGACAGAAACGAAGCTGGAGATCACATGGTAGAATTTTGTCAGACCAATGACCTTTTCATTGCAAATACATTTTTTCAACATCATAAACGGAGACTATACACATGGACTTCACCAGATGGAACATACAGGAATCAAATTGACTACATATGTGGAAAGAGACGATGGAAAAGCTTTATACAAAATGTCAAAACAAGACCAGGTGCTGACTGTGGATCAGACCATCAACTTCTCATATGCAAGTTCAAACTGAAGCTGAAGAAGATTAGAACAAGTATATGAGAACCACGGTATGACCTTGAGTATATTCCACCTGAGTTCAGAGACCACCTCAAAATAGGTTTAATGCATTAGACACAAATGATAGGAGACCAGAAGAGTTGTGGCATGACATAAAAGATATCATTCAAGAAGGAAGCAAAAAGTTCTTAAAAAGACAAGAAAAAAAGAAAAGACCAAATTACATGTCAAAATTTTGAGACAGTAGAACTTGCCCTTGAACGTGGAGCAGCTAAAGTAAAAGGAAGACATGATGAAGTTAAGGAACTAAACAGAAGATTTCAGAAGGCAGCTCGAGAAGACAAAAACAAATATTATAATGACATGTGCAAGGAGCTGGAGGCAGAAAACCAAAAGGGAAGAACACACTCTGTGTTTCTCAAGCTTAAGGAAGTGAAGAAAAAATTCAAGCC
>VMDO01031829.1:0-19643 GCA_007922755.1 Pedetes capensis
TTTTTGGGAGGGGGTTGCCAGGTCCTTCTCCCAAGCCTACAGCTTCTGGTGTTCCCAGGCGGTCTCCCATCCAGGTACTGACCAGGCCCGACCCTGCTTAGCTTCCGAGATCTGACGGGATCGGATGCCACAGGGCTACAGCTGCAGGCTTGCCACAGTTAGCCCACTTGTATTGGAATTTTTGCTAATCAGTGGAAAGTGTGTGTGTGTCCCGGACGATAGTTGGCGCAGACTTGCGCTCCAGTGTTATGTATGTGAAAGTCACATTTTGCCAGGGTGTGCTGTAGTTTGTCTGATGGTCCTGCCTGGGGGATCTGCCTTGTGAGGGGAGGGGCTGAGGCCTGTGCTGGGCTCGGGGGTGGCATGGTGATAACCCAGCTTGTTTTTAACCCTGTTGGGCACAGCCCCAGCAGGGGGGTTTTGGAGCCAGGCTCCTGCCAGGACCTCAACAAGGGCGCTGCCCACCAGCAATGCCCGTGAGGATCATCTGGCGGCTTTGAAGAGTCGTGGTGCCTGGACCCCACCCCAGACCAGGGAAAGCAGAGCCCGGGCCGGCCCCTTGCCCCTGGCCTGCAGTCCGCTGTAGAGCTCTGTCGGTGAAGCTAACAGGCAGCCTGGGTCAAGGGTCCCCGGCCTGACCATCGTTCATAAATGTGGGAAGGAGGAAACCGGGGGCATAGAGGGACCCTCTGGCGTCTAGAAAGTGCCCAGAGCCCCCTCCCCGGCCCAGGAGTGCACTGGGGAAAGGCCTCCTTGTGAGCTTGCCTTCCCCTCCCCCACTCAGCATGCTCCCAGCATCCCCTGCGACCAGCAGGTGCAAGTTCAGCCCGGCATCCAGCCCCTGTCCCAGACTGCCACCCTGCTCTTGCGCGGCCCCCAGCCTTTGCTGGTCCGTCTACTCGGGATGCCCTGCCAGGCTGCGTTTGTCCCCCTGGTCGGCCCCTCCTGTGCCTTCTGCAGGTCCAGAGCACGTGGCATCTCCTCTGTGGAGGCTGCCTGTGGCCCTCGGCAGAGCCAGCCATTGGCTCCCATCTCCTCGTGGCGCAGGCCTCAACCTTGGTGCTGCGTCCGAGCTGAGGTGAGCGAGGACCCGCGGGCCCCTTTCGCTGCCCTCTCGGTGTTTCTGTGTCCGACAGCAGTGCAGTGCCTGGCATGGTGTGGGCACTTGGCACGTGGGTGTTGAACTGGAGAGAGAAGGAAGGACTCTGTTGGGGGAGCGGAGTCCCATTTCTCCTTCTAACCCCAGTGTCCCACGAGGGTCCCCTTTTTCTCTCCTTCCTTGCTGCCTGGCACCTAAGTCCTGTTTGCCTGGAGCCTCAGCCTTTTGCAGCCCAAAGGTAAACAGATTTATAAAAACTTGAAGGAAAAGGAAGGAAGGGGAAAAAAAAAGGGAAATGAGCCAGGAAATCTCGCCATGGCGGCTCTGGGCCTGGGTGGATGGAAAAAGGTCCTTGTGGCAAACCGAAGCCTCAAAGCCAAGCCCCAGCCGCCCTGGCTCCAGCTGGTGGAGAGCGCCGCTCTGGGTAGACATGGAAGGGAGGCTCCGCTCCGTCCTCTGCAGTGGGCTGGGGGGCGGCGACGGTGAGGATCCCGATGGCAGCAGAGGCCTTGGGGGCTCGCTCGCTGATTATTGGCAGAAAGGCTTTTTATTTTTATTTTATTTTTGTGGTACTGGGGGTTGAACCCAGGTCCTCGCGCCTGCATGCTCTGCAAGTGCAAGTTGCCCAGGAGGGCTGAGGATGACAGATGGTCAGGGCACAGCTCAAGGGGTGAAGAGGTGGCCATTCTGGTCGTGGGCTCTGAGTAGGATGCGGTGCACACGGCCACTCTTACAGACACCTCTGCACGGGGCCTGAGAGGAGAGCCAGGGTCTCAGGGCCGTGCTGGAAGTTTGTAAGATAGAAAACTATGACCTGATTCACAGCCGCCTCACCCTGTGTCTGTCTCAGTTCCCCTTGTCCACAGTCACCATACACTGGCAGAGAAGGTTGTTGTTGTTAGGTGCCGTCGAGTCGGTATCCGACTCATAGCAACCCTCATAGGGTTTTCAATGGCTGACTGTTTCGGGATTGCCTTGGGAGTGGATTGCCAGGTCCTCCCATTTTTGCTGTGCTGGGAATCGAACTTGGGACCTCAGAGACTGCAGGCTTGCGCTCTACCAACTGAGCTAAATCTCAGCCCTGGCAGAGAAGGTAGCTTTTTTCTTTGAAACACTTTACCCTATTGGGCCCCAGGCTTCCGAATGCCTGTGATTTACCCTGCGTTGTCCAGCTCTGCCATGAAGTCCTCTCCAAGAGGCAGGTGAGCGACAGAGTGGCTGTTGTGGAGACAGAGAGTGGGTCCGACATGTAGCCAGCGAGGTGGGACAGTTTGGCAGCTGGGCGGCATCTCCGTCTGGGAACAAGGTTTGGACGAGGGGAATCCATGAATATGTATGGGGCGTCTTTGAGTCCATGCCACGCATCCATAGGGACCCTTCTGTGGATCCTGAGTCACCTCAGGGTGGCCGAGGCCCTCGCCTGGCTGCAGGTGGAACCCGGGCGTGGATTGCTCCAGCCTGCAGCCTTCTGGACACAGGAGGTGTCTGTGAACATAGGGCATGAGTGTCCATCTTCCTGGGGCTCCTGCAGAGAGCCCCTTATCCAGGCCTGCCACCTGCGGAGTGGAGAGGCACAGGCTGAGCCCACTCCACGCACAGCTGTGCAGCGCGAGGGGCCTTGCAGAAGGTGGGAAGAGGTGTCTGTCATTTGGGTTTGCTTCAAACGTACTTCCATGCCTTTGTTTTTCAAAGAAGCACATGGCTCGTGGAGAATTTGGGAAGCACAGAAAAGTGCAAAGAGGGGCAGGAAGGGAACTCCTAGAATTCAACTCTGCAGAGCAAGCCACTGTTAATAGAATATCTTGGCTTATTCTATTCAGTCTTTTCTATTAAAAAAAAAATACATGTTTTTGGACCTGGGGGTATAGCTTGCCTAGCATGCATGAGGCCTTAGGTTTGATCCCTAGCACCATGGCTACACACACACACACACACACACACACACACACACACACACAGAGTTTTGCATCCTGCCCTTTTCTCCTTATTGTTGTTAGGTGCCATCAAGTCAGTATTGGACTCATAGCGACCCTGTGTACAATAGGTGAAACACTATTGTCAGTGCTTCTCTGCTGCTCATGGGGTTTTCAATGGCTGATTCTTTTTTGGGAGTGGGTTGCCAGATCTGTCTCCCAAGCTTACAGCACCTGGTGTTTCTAGGCGGTCTCCCATCCAAGGACTAACCAGGCCCGACCCTGCTTAGCTTCCGAGATCTGACGGGATTGGATATCACAGCGCTACGGCTGCAGGCCCTTTTCTCCCTAGCCCCACATAAATACTTTCCTGTGTTATTCCACTCTCTGTAGACGTTGTTTTCAATGGCTTCATTCTGTCCCAGCCTATTGATCTTCTGGGCTGAGCCACCTGGCTCCCAGGTAGGCAGTGGAGTCCCAGCTGGGTGGTGGGCACTGCCTGAGGTACCCACCAGGGCTCTCTTGCCCACTATTGGCTGTGCCCCGACCTGTGCTGGCCTGAGTCCCTCAGAGGTGGGCGCCCAGCCCGGTGGCCTTCCTTAGTCCCTGCTTTGAGCTCCTGCAGCCCTGGGCATGAGTTGTGTAGCTCTTCTAGGAAGCCCCCCTCTGGTCACCCCAGCTTGAGCTGTCCAGGGAGTGTTTACTCCCCTTCCTGAGCTCCCAGGAATGAAGGCTTCTCATCCTTAACACATGCTGCGTAACTGGGGGGCTAGGCATTGCCCCTGCCAGGTTTGGCCTCGTTTTCTGATCCCTGCCCCCGCCCTGAGTGCTGGCTTCAGCGTAAGGCCTTGCTGTTCACTCGCTCTGTGACCTTGGGCAAGTTCCTTAACTTCTCTGAGTCTTGGTTTCTTTTCTGTAAAATGAAGGTGATTAAAAAAAATGCCTCTTTGCTTGGCTTGGTTGCTGTGAGAAAGAAGAGAAGCAGCACCTGGTGCTGAATTTTTTTTTTTTTTTTTTTTTTTTGGTACTGGGGGTTGAACCCAGGGCCTCGCGCCTGCATGCTCTGCAAGTGCTGGACCACTGAGCTGCACCTCAGCCCATTTTTATTTTACTTTTTGAGACAGGGTCTCGCTAAGTTACGCAGACAGCTTCTGGTCTCGAACTTGCGATCCTCCCGCCTCTGCCTCCCGAGCTGCTGGGATGACAGGCACGCCTGGCTTACCTGGTGCTGACTTCTGTGCCCGGGACCTAGTGAGTGCTTGGTAAGCCGTGGGAGCTCGCTGTTCTGACTCTCAGCGGGGAGGCCGTGCTGTCTGGTCACCTCCCCTTTCACCCACAGGAGTGAGCTCCCCGTGGGTAATGGCTGACCTGAACTGTAGTTGACTCAACTCCATGTGAATGAACTACCTCTGCTCCCTTTTCTTCTGCCCACATGTTGGTGGGGGAAACTGAGGCCACCCTGAAGTTCCGCCTACACCCCAGTGACTCTTCCAGGTCCCTCGAGGGTGGCTTAGGCAGCGTCTTTGGAGAGCGGGGAACACACTGGATGCATCAGTGGGTGAGCCAGAGGAATTAGCAGTAACGAGCTCATTTCGATAGCAATGAGCTGAGGCTCCCTCCAGCTGCCAGACATTTACGAGGCTGGCCGGATGCCCGCGGCTGGAGGCCTCCAATGGCCCTCATCCCTCTGCCTTCCGGCTGGAAATAATTCGTATTTGAAAAATAACAATAAAAAAAAGTTTCCACGTCCTCTGGCCTTCTGGTTCCTCCGGGCCCAGGTGGGGAGTTGGTGGATGTCTCCGCTCTGTCCACTGTCTCTTTGGGGCAGTCAGGCAAGAAGGGTCCCCCCAGCACTGACCCAAAACCACCTCTGCCTCCCCTTCCTCATCAGGTGGCAGATCGGGCGCTGCACCCCGCTTGGACCAATTGCCAAGGGGCTTCAGCCTGGGTCTGCTCTCAGGGACAGATTGCTTGCCTCGTATTGTGGTTGTTGTTAGGTGATGTCGAGTCGTGTCCAACTCATAGTGACCCTCATAGGGTTTTCAATGGCTGATTGTTTCGGGATTGCCTTGGGAGTGGGTTGCCACGTCCTTCTCCCATTTTTGCGGTGCTAGGAATCGAACTCGGGACCTCAGAGACTGCAGAGCGGTGCTCTACCAACTGAGCTAACTCCCAAGCCCTGTGTCGCATTAAGACCTGCAAAAGCTTTGGGTCCTTTTCTTGCTCTGGGCCTCAGTTTCCCAAGGAGGAAGGAGGCTGGACGGGAGGACCTGAGACATTGAGACCCAACATTATATGGAAGCCAGGGTCCTAGAGTTGAGGGTTTCCAACCATGGCCCACAACCACCATCCTCTGAAGCACTGAGTCTGCTAAATGCAGATGCTCAGGCCTAGACTTGTTGAATCAGAGTCTCTGGGCCAGGGCCTGGGAACATACTTTTTGTTGTTTTCGGTAATTAAAAAATTGAGATTAAATTCGCATAAAACCCACCAGTTAGTTGTTTCAGTATGTAGGTAATGTTGTCTAACTATCACATTATCTAATTCTGGGAGGAAAATGGATTCTGAGCTGGCACTCCAAGAGACTCCTTTGCCCCTCGCCCCTCTGGGGACCCCTGCGAGCGCGGGGGAGCGCGTGTCCCCGCGGTGCTGGAGAGCAGGTAGCGGTCCCTTCCCTAGGATGAGGTCTCCTGCTGAGGGAATCCGGTTTTCAATACCTCTGTGAATTACAATGAGCCTTTGAGATGGGGAGCCAGACTGGAGGACAGGTTACGGCTTCCCACACATTCCCAGGGGAGCAGAGGCCCTGCCCTGAGCGCCCCCCACAACTCGAGCTGGCAAGCCCAGCACCCCCAGCCTGGGCTCTCGGGCGGCTGGAGCAGCTCAGAGCCATGACAGATGCACCGATGGCCCAGGGGGCTCCCCTCGCCCCCTCCTCCCCCACCTCAGCCAGTCCCTCAGGATGGCAGCGTCTCCTCCAGCCCCAGGGCTGAGGTCCCTCATAATCCCATCCGTACTACGTCCTGCGTCCTGCGAAGACTCTCCCGGGACACCCAGGGCGTGTGGAGACTTCAGGCTGACAGACCGTCCTTGGTGGAGGTCAGAGTCTCCAGGTGGAGGAACGGGCTGTGGTAGTTCCCGCCTTGTCAGTGAAAGGGACAGGGTTTTCCCTGCTGTGCCCTCTGCTCCCTGCTCCGGAGACTCCGCCCCGGCCGGGGTGTGTCTGGTGCTTCCAGCCAGGACACCACCCCTCCTCGGGCAGTAAGACCTCACACAGGACCCCTCTGGGGGCCTCAGTTTCCAGTCTGGGCAGTAAGGTGCCTTTCCCGCCTGCCATCCTGTAAGTCACCTCTACCCTTGATGCGGAAGCTGCGCAGGGAAGGTTGAGTGAATGACGCTCTCACCAGCCAGAGACCCCATTCCCGCGATTGCCCGATTCCCGGTGGGCTTCTGAGCTTGCGGGGCCACAGTGGCAGCTGAGAAGTTGTTTGTTATAATAGTGGGTCACTCCATGGTGAGGTAGTTGGTCAGCCCCCCACCAAGTACGGTCTCCCAAGACTGGCTTGTGCTGCTTTCTCGTGGGGTGACGCATGGCCTCTGGGCTGGCACAGAGTCGGCTTCTGCATCTGGGACGCTGGTGTGTACCTGGAGGGGCTTTTGTGTGAGCGTAAAGCGAGCCTCTGTACACCAGGCCCTAGGCAGGTGTTCTCCTCTTAGCTGTCATTGTCACTGATAACCTCATTATACCACCAAGTGGCAAAGGAGCAGGGCCCAAGTCCCACCTTAACAGCATTTCTAATTTTCTTTTAAAAAGTAATACATAGCCGGGTGTGGTGGCGCACGCCTGTCATCCCAGCGGCTCGGGAGGTGGAGGCAGGAGGATCGCAAGTTCGAGACCAGAGGCAGTCTGCATAACTTAGGGAGACCCTGTCTCAAAAATTTAAAAAAAAAAAATGGGCTGGGGGCGCAGCTCAGTGGTCCAGCACTTGCAAAGCATGCAAGTATAGGGCCCTGGGTACAACCCCCAATACCGCAAAAAAAAAAAAAAAAAAAAGTAATACATGATTAATGCAGAACATTTAGCAAGTACAACCAAAGGAAAAACAAAGTACCCTTAATTTTGTCACTTTTAAAGCTAGTAATTAAGGTTTTTTTAGGGAGGTTCTTGGGGGCTGAACCCAGGGCCTTGCACCTTCTTTGCAAGTGCTCTACCACTGGGCTGCAACCTCAGCCCATTTTTCATTTTTCATCTTGAGACATGGTCTTGCTAAGATGCTCAGGCTGCCTCTGCCTGCCCTAGTCACTGGGACTACAGGCATGAGCCACCATGCCTGGCTCAAACAATTATGTTATTATTTTAATTATTTGGAATGTTTCTCTTGTCATTTTCTTTCTTAGCAAAAAATGGTATGTACAACAAAAATGTGAGCCAGCAAAGACAGATTTCCTTCTTATGTATGCATGTCTTGTTGTTGTTGTGTTGTCAGGTGCTGTCCAGTCAGTATCCGACTCATAGCGACCCTCATAGGGTTTTCAATGGCTGACTGTTATGGGATTGCCTTGGGAGTGGGTTACCAGGTCCTTCTCCCATTTTTGCAGTGCTGGGAATTGAACTCGGGACCTCAGAGACTGCAGCACAGAGCTCTACCAACTGAGCTAAATCCCAGCCCGTTTGTATGTCTATATGAAAAGAAATCAGGGGGGCTATAAAGAGTGCACACCAGCTTTGCAGTTCTCTTTTTTTTCTTAACAACATCGGGGGCATTTCCTTAATGGAACACATACTCTGCATGGTTTTCAATAGCTGCTCAGCATTCCCTGGATGTGGCCTCGTCACTTAGCCGGTGCCCCCGGGGCGTGACCTTTAGGGTGTTGTAGTGACCTTTTTCCTTTTTAACTGATGGTAAACGCTGCCACCTGAGGAGCACTCTTGTGTGTCTGTGCGTCCGGCCGTTTCCTTAGGATAAATTCCTAGAGGTGGGATTGCTGGGTCAAAGGCCATGCGCATTGAAGGCCCCAGTGCCCTCCGGAAGGGCCGCATCCGCTCTCTCTCCCAGCCGCGGTGGAGAAGGCGCGGATCCGGTAACCCTCAACCCTTTGCTGTTTCCAAACCACGAGCCCAGAAGGAGCTGAAAAAAAAAATAAAAAAATAAAAACCGCTGCTCTGGGAACAACTTCCTGCCAGAGGAAGGGAGGCACTTGGTAAATAGTCCACTCCCAGTCTTTGAGGGAATGCTCCGCGGCCTTGTCCGGCCAGGGCCTCGGGGACGTGCTGGAGACGGATACCAGGCCTGTGTCCGCGGGCAGCTTCAGTAGGCTGCGGGCGGAGGAGGTCAGCACAGCCGGTGGCCACCTCGCCACCTCCGTCCCTGGCGTCTGGTCAGCGCTGAACCCCCAAAACAGTTGGCTGCTGCCCTCAGAAGCTGATGGGGGGCTCCTGGAATTGGGGGTTTGGTCTTGTTCATGGCTGATGGTACCCCCAAGCCTGGCCCCGAGTCACTGTGCACAAATATTGGCCAAGTGAGCGATGTCCGTGGGATAGCAGAGTGAGAAAACGGGGTGTGCCAGCGTGTCACTCATGCACGGCACCCCCACCCCTCCCTCTCCCAGCCCCCCGGGGACCCCGGATGAGGAGTCTGGGGCTGATTCACACCCTCTTTCCCCACCCCGCTCATGTGCGCTCTGCCTGGTTGCCTCACAGCACCTCAGTTTTTTTAAGGGACTAGGATTTGTGGGGGCCCCTGTTTGGTTCATGGGCCAGGACTCTGGGGGCCTGTAGTCAGGAAGAGGGTGGTGGGGAGGGTCCTTTGGCAGGACTTCCATTTGGCAAGGGTCACTGCTGCCTGGCTTGGGCCCTGCCACTTCCCCTCCCTCCAGTCCAGCGGCCCCGCCAGGTGGCTGTGACACTCTGCTTATTGTTGTTAGGTGCCATCAAGTCAGTATCCGACTCATAGCAATCCTCATAGGGTTTTCAATGGCTGACTGTTTCAGGATTGCCTTGGGAGTGGATTGCCAGGTCCTTCTCCCATTTTTGTGGTGCTGGGAATTGAACTCGGACACACTGCAGTGGGTTTGAAAATCAGCTGGTCCAGCTTCTCCCGAGTGCCCCTCTGTTTTGAGGAAGGTTGTGGATGGATTGTTGATTCGAGACGAGAGAGGCCCCAGCCCAGCACCCTGCTTTAAAACCCGGAGCTCCAGCTCAGCCCTCCAGGCTCTTCACCCCTGTCCCCACGAACCCCGGGCCCCTGGCTGGCATGACTTCTGCCCCTTGGCTCCAGACTTCCCCCCTCCCCACCGGGATTCCCTAGGCCCACATTAAAACAGCTCTTGGTGGTCCTGGCTTCCCTTTCCCCATATTGCCCTCCCCTAAGGCCAAGAAGAGAAGAGCATCCTTGGAGGGAGGCATTTTACTTTAGCAAAACGCTTTCTACCTCAGGGCTGGGGTTTAGCTCAGTTGGTAGAGCGCCTGCCTGCACTCTCCAAGGCCCTCGGTTCGACAGCCAGCACCACACAAACAGGAGAAGGACGTGGCAATCCACTTCCGAACTAATGCGCTTTTGATTTTTTTTTTTTTTTTTTTTGTGGTACTGGAGGTTGAACCCAGGGCCTTGTGCCTGCATGCTTTGCAAGTGCTGGGCCACTGAGCTGCACCCCCAGCCCATTTTTTTTTTTTACTTTTTGAGACAGAGTCTCGCTAAGTTATGCAGACTTCTCTGGTCTTGAACTTGCGATCCTCCTGCCTCTGCCTCCTGAGCCGCTGGGATGACAGGCGTGCGCCACTGCACCCGGCACATGTGCTTTTGAATTACGAGTCGGACCTGACTTGATGGCGCCTAACAACAACTTCTATGGGAGAAGGACATGGCAACCTACTCCTGAAGCAATCCCGAAACAGTCAGCCATTGAAAACCGTATGAGGATAGCTATGAGTCAGACATGACTCGACGGCGCCTAACAGCAACGACAGCAACTACAACCTTAGGCTTTGCCTGTGCCTTCAGGATCTGAGTGCCGAGTCCGTGTGGTTGATGGGGCCGCTCGGCACAAGAGCAATGCTCTTTGGGAGACACAGCACAGCAGCGGGCCAGAGTCAGGCTGGAAAGCCAGCTCCAGTCCAGCCTCTGCCTCCAGCTTGCTGTGTGCCCTTGGACAAGCGCCGTTCCCTCTCTGAGCTCCACTTGCGTATCTCCTAGGTGAGGGAGTGTGCTCAGTCCTTTCCACCTGTGTCCTCCGTGGCCTCAGGTGGGGGAACCGCGGAAGTCCCTCCACAGCCCCGTGGCGCCCCGCCCCTCCCTTGTGCTCTACTTCCTGCAGCCAGTTCTGAGCCAGAGCCGGAGGCCGGCCTGGGCCAGCAGGTGCGGCCTGAGTGATGTGCGCGGGTGCCCAGGTGGCAGGCCCTGAGAGGAGGCTGGGGCTCCCCGTGCATCGGCTGGAGGGGGCTGCAGGTAGGGCCCACGGGCAGGCTGGCGCTTGCTTTGCCAGCCTTTTCCTGCCCCTCCTGGGGCCTTGCCAAGCTCTCCTGTGCGGGTCTCGAGAGGGGGTTTCTTGACAGACGCTGTCCTTGCTGGGAAAAGCTGGTGCTGCCACCGTGCACCCTCGGTGACTCACAGCCTAGTGTGCGCTTGCGAGATTGGGGCTTTCACAAGGCACGCGGGCCTCTGTGTGGAAGGGGGGGGGCGTGGCTTCTGGATTTAGGCTAAAGGGCTCCCTCCCTGGCCAGCCAGCTCCTCCGTCCACATCCTCAAGGCCCCCACGGCTGCCTGCTGTTCCCTGCCGTTCCTCTCTAGCTCTGCACTGGGGTGCGGGCTCCTGGTGTTGGCGGCGGGGGCTGTGGGCAAGGCCACGTGCATACCTGGGTATTAAAGAGGGAGCCTGCCATTTTGGGACACGTCTCACGTATGGGAAGCTCAGACGGCAACTGCCTAGGTTTTTGCATCTTGGGTTTTATCAAACTGAGGCTTGGCCGCTTCCGGCTGTGGCTGATGTCAGACTCCTAGGCCAGTCATGGGTGAGGTGGGGCGTGACAGTAGCTGACAGAGGTGGTGCCGAGAGGACCTGCTGGTGGACATGAGGGATTGGAAGGACCACTAGTGAGTCCAGAGGGCGCCCCTAGTGTGGATTCCCCAAACGTTCAAATCAGAGCTGAGTGTGGGTTCCGTTTGCCAGGCTGGGATATGATCCAGGGACGCAGGACGCTGGCTCCGAAGGGTTAATGCCGCTGGAAGTCTAAATAAGGGGATGTAGGGTTAAGCCACTTTCCGGGATATTGCGCGTTTGGACATTTAGTATGTCAATTATTGGTATAACAGCACTAATACACAAAATCCCTCCCGGCCCAATTTTCATTTTACGAACAATCTAATTAATCTAACTGATCCGATTGATCTTCCCTAGGAGGATCGAGCCGGGAGACAGGAATTCTTATCTCCACTTGGCAAGTGGGGAGGAAGCGGCTGGGCCAGAGGGTTCATGGTTTGCCAGGGTCACAGGGCCAGACCAGTGGGGCATGGGTGGCCGTGGGGCTCTGGCTGCCAAGGGCTGGCCTTCCCACCACACCTGCCCTCCGCTGTGGGACTCCTGCCCGCCCCTGCTAACAGGCCCACGAGGTGCTAAGCCTGTCTGTCTGTCCTGGCTGGTGTTTGGGGGCCCCCGGCACTCTCTTCTGCAGATTCCATGGGGCTTGGGGGCTTCAGGTCAGGAGCCGGGAGGTGCCGTGTGCAGAGCCTCCCCGGCCCTTGGCAGCTCCTCACCTGTATGCCAGGCTTGCTGCCTCTCACCTGAAGGTCATTCACAGGTAGTTTTTTGTTTGTTTGTTTGTTTGTTTGTAGTACTGGGGGTTGAACCCAGGGCCTCGAGCTTGCATGCTTTGCAAGTGCTAGACCATTGAGCTGCACCCCCAGCCCTTTTTTTTTTTTTACTTTTTTGAGACAGGGTCTCACTAAGTTACGCAGATTGCTTCTGGTCTCGAACCTGCGATCCTCCTGCCTCCACCTCCCAAGCCACTGGGATTACAGGTGTGCGCCACCGCGCCCCGCATTCACAGGTAGCTTTAATTCTAGGTCAGTTTCTCTGACACGGACTCTGTAGGTCCCTCCTTAAGTCATCGCTACTGATTAAAAGGGGCTGGGATTTAGCTCAGTTGATAGAGCGCCACTCTGCAGTCTCTGAGGTCCCGAGTTTGATTCCTGGCACCCTGAAAATGGGAGAAGGATGTGGCAACCCACTCTCAAGGCAATCCCGAAACAGCCATTGAAAACCCTATGAGGGTCGCTATGAGTCGGATGCAACTGGATGGCACCTAACAACAACAACTAATTAGAAGATGAAACATAAGAAGTATAAATCTGATAGAGGTGCAGCAGAACATCCCAATTTAGAATGCGCAAGTGCAAAGACTTGGAGGATTATCAGACATCAGGGCCGTGTGTGGCGGTCACTTCTGCTCTGGCCACCATTTCCTTGGAGACTGATGGCAGCCGTCTGCCCTGTGCAGGAACTGCTAACCCTCCCCCTCCTCCTGCCTGTGCGATCGATGGCCTGCAGCTCTCTCAGGGAACCCTGCAGGCCGCCCCTCCTCTTGCCCCTGCTCTGGCCGTGGTTGGGGGTGCCCGTAGCTACCCCTATCTTAACTTGCCCCCTCGCAGCCTGCCCGCTCCCCTTAGCCATGAGCCTCCCTAGGCTGCATAAATCACCCTGAGAGCACATTCCTTGGGGGATTTGTAAAATAATCAAAATATTTGGGGAAAAGACCTTAAGATTACTTATGGCTATTAGTGGGATCCATATATTTTGGCACCAAGCATGGCTTAATTGAAAAAATATGTGTGCTTGCTGATTCTTTCTTTCCTCCCCCCCCCACCTCCCTTTTTATAAGGAGTAGGCCCGGAGAGAAGCGGCTAGGAAAGAAAGCTATGGAGGAATTGAATATCAAAAGAGTTTGTGTGGAGGAGCTGTTTACAGAATGAAGGAAAATATAATGCTAAATGGAAAGTAAGCCCTGCCTATAGAGTCCGGGATTATTAATAGAGCCGCGTTACCATGCACATAATGAACCTTTTAAGAGACCTGGGACCGCATTCCCCTTTGCAAAACAAGTTTCCTTCGAATAGCACCATTCACGCTGCTAAGGGCATTGGGTTACAACAATAAATAAAAATGAACAGTTCCCCGAGAAATGCAAGGAATGCACGCGCGTTTCAGTGATTTAGTATGAGAAAACACCATTTCAACATTTAATTGAATTGCATACTTTCATCTTGTGAACGTTAGCATTTGAACCGCCACCTGACTCTCCCTCCGCTGCATCAGATGGCAGGGTTCTTTCAGGGGAGGGGGCGACCCGCTTGCTGCCCCCTCCTGGTTCTTCCCCTCCCTGCTGCTCTGCTGCTTAACTCACTTTTGCCCAGGATTATCAGGAACTGGAGACGCCACAGGAGTTTCCTTGTAAAGCTACCGGGAGAGGCTGGGATGAGATGGGCTTGTGCAAGGGCTTTCTTTGCTGGAAGTCCATGGGAGCTGTGTCACCCCGGGTCAGGCGCTGCTGCCCCTCTCTGAGACTCAGTTTCTAACTTGGCCACCGTGTACGTGCCTGGTGCCCAGGCTGATTTTTTTTTTTTTTTTTTTTTTGGCGATACTGGGGGTTGAACCCGGGGCCTCGTGCCTGCATGCTTTGCACGTGCTGGACCACTGAGCTGTGACCCCAGCCTTTTTTTTTACCTTTTGAGACAGGGTCTCGCTAAGTTACACAGACTGCCTCTGGTCTTGAACTTGTGATCCTCCCTCCTCTGCCTCCCGAGACACTGGGATGACAGGTGTGCGCCACTGCGCCCGGCGCCCAGGTTGATCCTGTGGGCTCTGTCCTGCTTCTGGTGCACCTTCCTGGTTAACCCTGACTTGAGTAGCAGCTCTGTGGGGTGCTTACCTGTCTAGGAAAGGAGGGGCCGGGGACACAGTGATCCTTGGCACCTGCTGGGACCCTCCAGATGCTTAGTGCTTGGCTGGAGGTACCCGGAGAATCCTGTTAGGTCCAGCGACCTCAGGAAGTGCTTGAGGAGGCCAACCCCACAGACGACCTCACTGCTGTCAGCTGGAATTTAGCCTCTGTGTGGACAGTTGTCCCAGGTTGCTGGGATGGTGAAGCCACTGAGAGCCTGCGGACAGGTGAGGTTTGGCCCTGAAGAGAGAGAGGGGAAGCATGGGTCTGCACTATGGCGGCCAGCTTTCGTCCTCAGAGGCTCCTGTGTACCTGCCAGGTTCTTTCCTCACACATTCACTGACAGCCCTTTATCGGTGGCCTGTCGTGGCCAGGGCACCCCGTGGGCTGCTCTGGGAGAGGGGCATCTGCACGATCCAGCTCTGGAGGGGCTCAAAATCTGTTTTCACTCACAGATAGCAAAGCGTGTGACCTTGGGCTGGTTGCCTCTCACTGAGACAAGGACACCAGGTCAGGTTGCCTAGGAAGAGCCTTGCGGCCCATCCGTCTTTCTCTGCGGGCGTCTTCCCAAGCTCTCTCTTCTTTCCCGGCTAGCCGGGCGATGCCTCGATGGCACGGACAAGTGTTCTGTGCACTCAGAAGACTGAGACAGTCCCTGTGGCCAGGGAATGCTCACAGAGTGACTCATCTCAGCTTCACTTGGCTCCATTTATGGGCACCTTCTAGGAGCCCGGCCCCGTGCCTAGCGCAGGGGCGCAGAGCAGATAAGACCCGATCCCTGCTCCGCAGCCCTTCCTGCCTCTCGAGGAACTTGGGCTTGGCTGCAACAGACGCGTGTGGTGCCAAGGGAAGGTTTCCTTAATTTAGGTGTTCCCAGGAGCAGGTCCTGAGGCGGACAGAGTGGACCCAGGAATGACAAGCGGAGAGAGGAGAAAAGAAGGGAAGGCCAGGGGACGGACAGGGAGGGGCCCCGGGCAGCACAGGGAGCCTTGTGAAGCCAGTGGAGCTGAGTCCTGCTGGGGACTTGGGAGACAGTGCAGAATGCACCTCATTATCCTACCGAGGAGCGAGGGAACTGGGGTGTTAGGAGTCCACTGCTCCTGGGGATTCGTGCCTGGCCCTTCCCGGTATGCAGTCACCACAAGCCCCCAGGGGCCAGGGCCAGGCCTTGGATGGGAGTGTTGTTGTTGTTGTTAGGTGCTGTGGAGTCGTGTCTGACTCATAGCGACCCTCATAGGGTTTTCAATGGCTGACTGTTTCGGGATTGCCTTGGGAGTGGATTGCCAGGTCCTTCTCCTGTTTTTGCGGTGCTGGGAATCGAACTCGGGACCTCAGAGACTGCAGAGCGGCACTCTACCAACTGAGCTAAATCCCAGCCCTGGACGGGAGGAGACACCGGCATTTATACCGAGTTGACAAGGGCCAAGTTCACGCGAGCAGGGCACCGACAGAGGTGTTGGCTTGGTTCACTCAGCCGGTGTTAGCCGAGCCTGTGTGCCAGACCCCGGTAGCCCGGAGACTCCAGCACCGTTTCCTAGAGGGGAGCCTGGCAAGGCCTCGCCCTCTGAAGAACAAGTACAGCGACAGCCCTGGTTTGAGGTGCCCTGGGTGGAAGCGCTGTTCTGCGGGAAGTCGAGGAGGATGGTCCCTTCACCCTGCGTAGAGGACTCAGACCTGGAGACGCGTCTCTGCCTACTCCAGAACCAGGAAATGAGGACTAGTTATCCCTCTGTGGCCTGGCCTTGGGCAAGCTGCTGAACCCACCCTCCCTCGAGCCTCGGAGTCCTGCACCTGGCGCCTGGCACCCCACAATGCTTGTGAAATGGGAATTCCCCCTCCCTTCCCTGCGGGCCCAAAGCAGGCTGGGTGGGTCCTCCCGCTGCCTCCTCCACAACAGGAAACCCGGCCCCAGACGTCTCCCGAGCCCTTGCCCACGCTGCTTTCCTGATGTGGCAGGCATGGGTCAAGGTCAAAGGCAATTGGGAAGCCCGCTGGCAGGGAGGAGGCTGTCGGAAGAGGAGCCACGGGCCACCTGGGCCGTGGCCCTCATCCCATCGTAGTTGTGGCAGGTGTCTGGACTCGCCGGAACTCAGCCCTCGACTGTTGCTCTGCCTCCCGGGCGCCCGCGTGGTGCCAGGCATGGAGCCGCGTGGCACAGCCTGAGTGACTGGCGAAGAGCCAGCCCGGACCTTTGTTTGGCTGAGACGAGTAAACCGCAGCCAAGACCCCAGTGACTCCCCAGGTCATAAAGTGACTGAGTGACTCCGGAGCTGGAGTGGGGCCCGGATGGCCAACTTGTCTTTCCTGGTGCTCCCTCGACAGGAGCCTGCCACGGAAGACACGCAGCATCACAGCGCTCACAAGCGCAATAAAAATCCCTGTGTTTGACGGAGGCTCCTTTTTTAAAAGCAGCCGACAACCCAGCTTTCCCTTGCTCCTCTGGGAAGCCACCGGCAGAGGCCAAACGGGAACTGTCCATTTTTGTGCTGGAGTAACTGAGGCATAGGAAGATCAAACATCTGGGTCTTAGGGCTCCCAGGACAGTGACATTACAATGTCCCCAGGACCCTGGTGGGTCAGGACAGCCAGGCCAGTGCTGGATGCTCTGGGCCCAAGCGGCCCTCAGTGTCCAGCAGATCAGACCTTGGCACGTGCTCCACTGCTGGGAAGGAGCCGTGGCTGGTGCTCAGAAGGCCAGGACGAGCGGGTGCCATGGTGCACGCCTGTAATCCCTGCAGTGTGGGAGGCTGAGGCGGGAGGATCGAGAGTTCGAGGCTAGGGGCACCCTGCACAACTTAGTGAGATCCTGTCTCAAAACAAAATAAGAAAAAGCAGGGCTGGGTTGCAGCTCAGTGGTAGAGCACTTGCCTAGGATGCGCGAGGCCTGGGTTCAAATCCTCAGCACTGTGGAAACAAGAAGAAAAAGGAGGAGGCCTGGCTTGGCCCTGCCTTGCTGTGTGACAAAGTGTAGGCTCTCACGTCTTCTCCTGGGATAGATGGCCCCACATGTGCCACCAGGCCCAGCCTCTTCCCTCAAAACAGTTTAATGATAGAGACACCTGATTAGAAATCTGCACAGACACCTGTCCTAACGATCCGAACTGATGGCTGTGGGCTCTGGCGAGAATGGCCCAGGTCAACGTGGGACAGCTTTGCTGTGGAGGGGACCAGAAGCTGGGGTGGGGGACCGGGAGGGGCTACCAGAGGGCAGACGCAGGGGACAATTTGCAAAGACGTCTCTCCTGCACAAACCTTAGGGATGTGTTCTCGCGACAGACCATTGCCAACGTGCAGAGGAGCTCAGGGCCCCACCGCAGGGAAGCCGCTCGTTTGGGGTGTCGGGGATCAAGGGTTAGGGTCCCTTGTTGTCCTCCTACTTTTCCACAGGCTCCCACGAGGCCTCTGCAGCCTGGCGAACCTTTCCTGGTGTTTTTAGGATCTGGGATGCGGGGTGACACATTCGGTGATGACACGGACGGTGTGCCAGGGAGGGGTGGGGGTGTGAGTCAGGCCATCTCGGGGAGCCCCGGTGACTCCTCGCTGTTTGCAGTTCTCAGCGCTGCTGCTCTGGGCCCCATCTCTTCTCCCTTCCCCTCCCGTTGCCTGGCTTCCTTGGCAAGCCTGGGCGTACACTGGGCACGACTAGGAGCCGCCATGCCGCTGCTGGCCCACCTGCTCCTCTCCCGGGTCCCTTGATGGGCTTTTGTAAGGGTCCTGTGTTGTGGGCCTGAGATGTTAGGCTCGAGAGTCCACTCCACAGATGGGGGAAACCGAGGCTCTGCAAATGGATGTGACTTACCGAGAGTCCCTCCATTCTAGGGACTGGGCCAGGGCTCCTGGAGGCCCTGTCTTGGGGTGACTGCTGGGGCTCCTCTAGCCCTCTGCCATGGTAGGATAGTTAGCAGGAGCCAGAACCTGCCCCTCTGCACAGCTCAGACCTACCCACCCTCAAAGATCTTCACTGAGCTTGGAGTGGAAACCTTACAATTGTTTCCCCCTCTTCTTTCAGGGCTTCCTCACTCTGGGGAGGGTTTTTCCCCTCCCCCGGTATTGGGGGGTGTTGACCTCAAGGCTTCACACATGTTTTTGCTGCACTGAGCTACACCCCAGCCCATTTTTTACCTTTTATTTTGAGACAGGATCTCGCTAAGTCGCACAGGCTGCCTCTGGCCTCCAACCTGCGATCCTCGAGCCTCAGCCTCCCGAGTCGCGAGATGACAGGCGTGTGCTGTCGCGCCAGCGATTTGTGGGAACAGGGTCTTGCTGAGGGAGAGAGCCCCAGATGGAGAGCTCAGGACACCTCCCTTTTAGGGCTGGCTGGGGGTGGGGCGCCCACTTGGCCCGTATGGTGTTGGGTCCTTGCCAGCCTCTGGCACTGTCTGCCCACGTCCACAGAGGCCCCAGAGGCGGTGTGCTGGGTGCCTTGGAGCTCCGGTTTGGAGATCAGATGTCACGAGTGCCGCGTGTGTGGCGGTCACTGCCCATGTGTCCTGCCCCTGGAAGTCCTGTTTCAGGGGTGGAGTTAATGACACAGGGGTGGTGGGTCCCCCCAAGTGGGCGCTGCCCCTGCCTCTTGGAAACCAGGGGACAGTTCCTGTCCTGCCCTCCGGTGGCCTGACTCTGACTGGCGCTGGCCTCGACTCACAGGCAGCTAACTAACACCCACACTTGCAGAAAAGGCTGAGCTGTGCCAGGGCCTAGCAACCCTGCCACGGAGTGGGCTGGCTCCCGTCCCCCTGCGGGAGGCCTGGACTAGTTTGTCCCAGGAGCTTCTTCCAGGCAGCCCTCCCCAGCTGCCTTCCCCTTGCACGGGGACGCACGGCTCCCCCACGCCGCGGCGCGGAGCTCTGTGGTGGCTGTGCTGGTCTAACTTTCCATCCCTGCACGGTGATGCTGCCAGGGCCAGACTGGCGCTGCTCAGTTTCATACTTTACAGCTTTCTGAGGGCTCTGCGCTAGGCCTTCGGGAGCGTGTGCGTGTCTAACGAGTGCTTCCTAGCTGCGCATTTTCCATAGCCTGTCTCCCCCCTCCTGATGGCTGTGCTGAGGGTGGTGGTGGTTGTTAGGTGCCGTCGAGTTCTGTCCGACTCATAGCAACCCTCATAGGGTTTTCAATGGCTGGCTGTTTCGGGATTGCCTTGGGAGTGGATTGCCAGGTCCTTCTCCCATTTTTGCGGTGCTGGGAATTGAACTCAGGACCTCAGAGACTGCAGCGCAGCGCTCTACCAACTGAGCTAAATCCCAGCCCCAGACTGAGGGTGGAGTGCGATTGATCACAACCCCCGCTTTGTAAGTGGGTTCACTGAGAGGCGCAGAGGGAAGGCACAGGCCAGCCCCAGGCAACAGCGTAGGAGCTGGAAGTCCACTGGAGACAGGGCTGCAAAGGACAGTGGGTGAGGCCTCCGCTCCTGGCAGAAGCAGCAAAGGGGATCCTGGTTGGTGGGGAGGCGCCGTGGGGTGGGGCTGCGTCGCGTTTCATCTCACCAAGAAGGCGTGAGCCACCTTCTTACCTGTAGCTCTTACTCTGCTGCTCGTTTGCCATGCGGCATTGGCCGTCCCCTCACTGGGCTTCCGTGTTACTGCACGTCCATCCAGTACCTTTGACTTTTCTTCTCTCCTCTTGCAGCGGCAGCAGTGGGTCGCTTGTGTGCAGGAAGGAGCTGTTTCCTGGCTCCAGTGCCGTTCTTGCTCTCAGAGGC
>VMDO01031830.1:0-19625 GCA_007922755.1 Pedetes capensis
CTGAGCCTGGGATTACAGGCGTGCGCCACTGCACCTGGCTCTTCTTATATTTCTTATGTGCAAACTCCATATATAGTTTTGCAGCAAAATAACCTCTGTGTCATTGTAAAAGGCAGCTATTAATCACTTCTGTTGATAAAAGGATGGCTTAAGAATCATCTGTATATTCATTTAAGATTTACATCAGGCCTGAGAAGAAACTGATTTATAAAGTTGACTAAGTAATAGAACAAAGAACCACTCCCAAAACAATATAACACTGAAAACAAAGAAGGGACAAACACAGAAACAGTTGAGTCAACATAGGTTCTCTGTGCTAAGAAAGTAAACTAAAAATGGAGAAAAGCATTGTATGTGTGATGAGAAAAAATAAAGTCTTTTGAATGAGTAATAATACCGATTGCTCATAATGCTCTCAGAGCTGAAGTTGAATTGTCATCACCAGATGCTAGAGGGGCTCATTTTCCTGACACATCAGTGTGCATATTATATCTTCTTAAGCAACAAATGTTCACACAGAAAGAGCATTACTTGCAGCCCAACCAAGGTTTATCAGTTTATAGGAGCACAGCCTATGTTTTTTCCTGCACTTCTATTGAGATCATTATTTTAATATCACAAATATTTTTCAAAATAGATTCCCACCTCCCTCTTTATTTTAGCTATCTGAAAAGTATAAAAGCATAACTCTCTCAGTTTTATAATTTACTTTTCAGTTTAGAATACATCTTTAACACATAAACAACAAGTTCCAACCTATTCATAACAGAAAAATACCACCTTGTTGAGATGAATATATTGCATAAATATCTTCAAAAAATCTCCATGGATAATTTGTCTTTGGAGAATATTGTCAACCTTCTATTTAAAAAAAGTACATCAAAAATATATCCCCAATGTTGGCCCTATAGGATATAGAACTGCCTAGAGAGGCAGTTCACCTCGGGGCCTATCTAGGCCCCTTAGAGGACTGAGGCTTTTTCCCCAGGCAGTCACCTTTGCCCTACATCCGGAAACTCAGGGTCATCGAGCTCCCCAAGATGGCACTGGCATCTAAGCCCTTGCCTCAGACCCCTCGACACTGATTGGCTGTTTCCAAACAGCTCCTGATTGGACCGTTTGGGAACCACCCCTGATTGGCTACTTTTACAAAACCAAATTTGAATATCACCTCTGATTGGCTGAAACCTGTATGGGGTGACTGCCTCTGATTGGTCCCTGGATAGCCCCAGAAGAGTATATAAGAGCAGTACACGGAGCAGTTTGGGTCCATTACATCCACCGGGACAGACAAGGAAACAATAAAGAGCTGTTGGAGCAGAGCACTCGGAGTCTTCATTGGGAAGAAAAGAAGCAAGGAGCTGCCGTGGGCAGAAACCTCTGAGCCTGCCTTTCTCAAGGCTTCTCAGAGTAGCCGTGGGCATAAGCCTACTTTCAGGGCAGCACGGCTCTTGGGTGCTCAGCTCCCCCTCACCAGAAGACGTGCCTTTGGCTGCTGGTTCCCGCTCGCGGCTGGAGTGAGTCCAGTGGCAGGGCAACGCCCGACAATAGGCTTCTAGAGAATGGTAATCATATGCCTATTTGGCAAATCTCTTCTGCGTGTATTTCATGTTGCTCTTGCTAATAAATAACTCTTTCAATTGACTAAATTACAAAATGCAAATATAATATTTGAAAACTATTAAAAGCTAAAGATTTTAAAGGAATAATTATACTTTGAGTTGATGTTTAGTTCAATTGGTAGAGTGCTTCTCTGCACTTTCTGAGGACCCATGTTCTATTCTCAGCACCACAAAAATGGGAGAAGGACATGGCACTCTGCTCCTAAAGCAACCCCAAAGCAATTAGACATTGTAAACCCTATAAGGGTCATTATAAGTCAGACCTGACTCAATGGTACCTAACAACAATAGCAACAATTATACTTTAATCAAAATTCATAAAATCTAATACACAAATAAATTATTTCTCATTGCCTGGGGTGAATATCCAGGAGGGATTGATCTTTTGACCTTTCCTGCAGTTGCAATTGATACAGGCACCAATTTTTGTATGTTAGAGCAGAGTCAGTATATCAATCTTTTTAAACTCTATATTACAGACCAGACAAATATGGAGACAAGTTTCAGCTTGAGCTGAAGTCATTAACTTCCAGTACATTAGAATCATCACCTGCTCCAACATATTGGAGAACCTTGGACCAATGTAATCTTTTCCTTTCCCTTTCCTTCCCCTGCCCTCCTCTCCACTCCTGTCCTCTCCTTTCCTTTCTTTCTTTTTCTTTTGAGACAGAGTCTTACTCTGTAGCCCAGGCTGGCCTGGAATTTCACTATGTATTCTACACTGGCTCAAATTCACGATTGTCCTGCCTCAGCCTCCCAAGTGCTAAGATAATAAATGTGTGCCACCATGCCCTGCTGGACCCAACTACTTCTGCAAAACTTTGTTATGAAGGAGAAAATTTTTCATAGTCCTTGGAAAAGTGAGAAAAACTTTCCGATTTACTTTGGACAAGGGATGTAAATTCTTAAAAGATCAACTAAATGCAACCAGAATCTGAAATTTCACTGCATTCAATGGGTAGTCTTATATTACATTTATTTTTAGCAGAACCAAGTGGCCAAAATTAAAAAAAATGTGTTCATCAAAAATCCATTAATTAATTAATTAATCTCCTTATTTATTTATTTTATTATTTATAAATGATGGGGTAGAGTAGTAAGACTTTTGCTATCTCCATCATGTAATTGCTATATCACTTTTGCTTACACATTCATCACCTTACATGTTTTACAGAACTGTGTTTCCCACCTATTAGTATAGCTGCATCATATGTTTTGAGATTTTCCTCTTCCCCTTTCCCTTCTACTTTATTTCAGCTCCCCTTTCCCCATTGCTCAACCTCTCCTCCCACCCACTGATCCCCTCCCTCCTTCTTTCAACTTTGCTTATATTTTCCCTTTTTAGGTACGTATGAGAAACGCATTTTGAAGACACATGTGTTAGTTGCTTTCCTTCACTATAACAAATACCTGAGATAAATCAACTTAAAAAGAAGAAAGGTTTACTTGGGCTTACAATTGTGGAGGTTTCAGTCCATGACTGATACGCCCTGTTGTACTGGACCTGTTGTGGCATAGTACCTCAGGAGAGTGTGGCAGCAGAGATAGGAAAGATGGTCTATTCCCTCCATGACCAGGATGAAGAACAGAGAGAAGACAGGGCAGAGTCCCACAAGCCCCTTCAAGAGTACACCCTGATGATGTAATACCTCCCAGCAGGCCCTAATGTGCCTTTGGGGGACCTTCTAGACCACACTATAGTACATAAGTGCAGTGAAAATAGGCACCTCTCGAAAGATAAGGAACAAACGAAAATATTGACCTACAAATGTAAAATATTATAATATGTGGGTGATTTTTTTCTGATCTTCAAATACTACAATTAGACTTGAATTCACAAATTACTCCAATTGTAACTGCTCATTTTGTCTCTTGACATTGACGATATCACTGCAAATAATGGTGTAAATAGATCTTGGTTAAACTTTTATTCATTCTAATTTGAAGAGCATTTCACTAAGATGATCTCAACTGTTAATTTTGGGAGCATTTTCTATGTTTCCTCAAGCACACATGGCATTTTCTGGCCCATTTGATCCTCACAAGAGCATTAGAATTTACCCCAATGGTTTATCCTGATGTCTAATGGGTTTATATATGTAAAGTGCTTGGTTCTTGGAACATAATAAGAATTTAATAAATGCTAAACAACAGCAAATAAAATTACCCACAGTTTACAGTTAAGGGGAAACTTGAACTACAGAGTTCCCATAATCATATTTTTGTCCACAATTCTGTGTTGTGTTTAGACTGGATGAAATCAGAAAACTGCATAAGGAGAGGATGCACATTATCCATGCTCAATTCTCTTCCCACACAGTTCGAATCACTTGGTAACATTCCTCACTAACTCCTATGCAGACCCTCTTGGGCAGTCTGTTTTTTTGTTTCAGAGTGCCAATGAGTCACATCCCAAGTGATTTTGTAGTTCTGGAACAACTCCCATGAGAACACATTGCATCTGATGCCTAATTGTTGTTGTTTTATTTTGTTTTTATTTGTTGTTGTTGTTTTATTTGTTTTAATTGTTGTTTTATTTTTTCAAGGTTTACCTATTTTCTGTTAAAAAATAAGGATGTCACATTGAAGACAAATGTGTGCCTGATTCGTGCTGAGGTATTTTCAGTTGCATCGTATGGTTGTGAAAGCTGCATGTTAAATAAGGGAGACAGAAGAATAGATACATTTGAATTATGGCGGTGGAGATGAATATTGACTATACCAGAAGAAGTGCAACCAGAGTGCTCCTTGGAAGCAAGGATGGCTAGACTGCATCTGACATATTTTGGACATGTTGTCAGGAGGGACCAATCCCTGGAGAAGGACCTAATGTTTAGGAGCATGACAGGTCAACAACAACAAAAAAAAAGAAGACCCTCCACTAGATGGACTGACATAGTGACTGCAACAATAGGCTTAAAAAGAAAAATGATCTTGTGCCTAGTATAGTGTCAGGGAGGGTTTTGTTCAGTTGTTCATAGAATTGCTAGAGGTAGGACTCAATTAGATGGCACCTAACAACAATAACAACAACAACAAACTATTCTCTGTAGCTTTCTTGGGTTTATTCTGTTTTCAATCTTTAACCTATGTAGAAAATCCATGACCTCTTACTATGCGTGTTTTCTTTATATTGATAGGTGTGCTTATGAAAACACTTCTTTTTCTCTCTATTGGGTTCCTAGGAAGTAGCAACCTTATCTAAAATCTCATTGTTGCTCAGGACCCTGCCCCAATTTATTATAAACTATAAGTTTTGACAATGCCTGAATCAAGGAGGCTGCCAACTTGTATCAAAGAATGAAGATCTTATCAAACAAAACCATAAGAACAATTAGATTACCAAATTCCAGTTCTGAAGTACACTAATTATTGCATAATTGTAAAGCATATTTCCAAGACTTGACGGTCTTCTTTTCCTCCATTTAACAAGCCTGCAGCTCAAGAGTAAAATCATACCTTCTATCCATTAGTAAATTATACATTGTATCTCTAACAAACAAAATAGAGTGTATATTTATTCAAAAAGCCCACATTGCTCAAATAATAAATCACCTTGGGATTTAGAACCTTCATTAGAATTATAAAGTATTTTACTTATGCTACATCTGAGTGATTGTGAAGTATTACACAGGTTTTTAATATGAATTTATATAAAAATTTCCTAATACAAGATTTTCATTGGACATATATTAATATGATAGTCTCATAGTCTAGAAAGATTCCTACACAAGAAGGCAAGTATGATAGGTTAGTAATATTTACTTAATTAAGAATAAGGGGCTGGGGTTTAGCTCCATTGGCAGAGTGCTGCTCCACACTCCCTGAAGACCTAGGTTCAGTCCCTAGCACCGCAAAAAATAGGAGCAGGAGGTAGCAGTCCACTCCTGAAGCAATCCCAAAAAACAGTCAGCCACTGAAAACCCTCTGAGAGTCTCTATGAGTTGGACTGCACTGGATGGCACCTAACACCAACAGCAACAATTAACAATAGCCCTAACTCTGTGCCAACCATTAAAGGGACATTAGGCAAATGATTTAACTTGTCTATGTCTCAATTTATGGGACAAGGGCCTGGCAATCCACTCCCAAGGCAATCCCAAAACAGTCAGCCATTGAAAACCCTATGAGGGTCGCTATGAGTCGGATACCGATTAGTCGGGTACCTAACAACAACATGTCTCAATTTTATCATCTGCGTAATGGATGAGTTGATTCAATTCTGACTTGATTTGAAATTCTATCAATAATTCCTGAATAGTCCATGTATTTTTAAAGATTGGGAAAATATCAATTACAATAATAACTTAATTGGTTGTCACATTCTACGTTTAATATTTATGGTATTCATACTTTATAATTGAAATTTAATGCGATTGTGCAACACTACTGTTGGAATTATATCATATGAGTAAGCTATGCTACCCTGAGTAGTTTTATAATTTATCCCACTAAGAAGGTCCCTATAATAAATATTTTCTTCATCAATAAATAAAAATAACCTCTATTAAGAAAGCTTTAGAAGGAAAATTGATAATAAGAAAATATTGCATACAACTTTTCAATTGGGTGCTTTTTAAAAATTATCTAGTTCTTCAAATTAATTACAAAAAGGAAATCTATTTTCAGAGAGGCAGAAGTAAGTATGATGCTATTTTAGGGTAGTTCGCTCCATTATTAGGATATAAACATACCTGCAAATTCTCCCTTTCCCCTTTGCTTCTGGACTTCTGTTTTTCTACTCTCAACTAAGAAATGCTGAGTGAACTAGAGACATATCAGAAAGCAAATACAAATATAACATCTTCATAAATCACACACATTTTCCAAGCATGGACATTGGCACAGTTCTTATGAAGAGTATGTTTCTTTATAATGATCTCTGTCCCCATCAACTCTGATTATCAAGGTCTGTAGGAAACACATTCAGACAAGAGAGACATTCAACACAGAAGACCACGGTGCCAGGGGTGAATAATGACTTATTGAAAATAATTTATTTTGGGTAATACCGGTGATTTATTCGGCAAATGCTCCTGGGTTCTAAAGCCTGACAACTGTGTAAGGGGCAGAAATGATAGTTGCAGTACCACAGATAAGAGCTTTTAAACACTTTTTTTTTCAGATGACATTTTGTCATGGAAAGGAAATATCAGAGAGAGTGGAAATCAAATTATTTTTTGCTCCTCCTTTCCAACCCCTTTAAAACAGAAGCAGTTTTCTTGCTAAGGAATTTGCTAGCAACATACAAATCATTCTATTTGCAAAGTAAAATGAATAAGGATGGTATGCCTGTGAACACCTCAGCTATCTTTCTGGATTTATCCTAACGTGTCTCATTACTTGATTTTTTGGCTGGCATAAGCTTGGTGATTCTTGTTAGCATATATTGAAGGAAACATCATTTGAAAGACAAAGCTAGAACAAAGAGCCAAGGAATGGATCAGAAGAAGAAAACCTCCATTTGGCTCCATTGCTTTTCTTTTTAGGATATTGGTCTCTGTTTATTGTCTACTGCTAGGCTTCTAGTACTAGACAGGCAGGGACACAATGCTCTAGTTCACCTCCTCATTTCAAGGTGAAAGAATTTTTGTCTTGTTAATGAAATGCAAAAAATTATTGCAGCACTACAATAATGCAACATTTCCTAATGTAAATGTCCCTTGATTCTGTCTCTAAAATTAGTATTTATTCCCCCAAACAACCTTTTCAACAAAGCAAACTTTAAAATTGCATAGAAATTGGATATTTTATTTTCAAATATATTTGCAAATAATACTTGCCCAACTTGGAAGCCCTGGTCTTAGGGGGTATATGTGCAAAATTGTTAAAGTTATCCAGTGACCTTAGGACAGGTCGCACTTCATGGAAATGGTTATATTATGTGCTATTCAGTGTCTGGTCTGCTGAATCCATTAGAAAAGACATAAACTGAAATATGGGTTCTGACTTGCTAGAATGAAAAATCAGATGCTAGGTCTGTTTTTTAGTTTGATGTGTACCCTTGATCTTCAGCTGTCAGGGCAACTTTGGGTGTTATGATTTTTATGGTTTGAAAAGTATTTACAGCTGTGAGACTTCAATTCTTTTATGCAAAGGGATTATTTCTTCAAAATTCAAATAATCCAGTAACTTAAATACTTAATCTGTAATCTTATTATTACCAATGGAATATGACATTATAACATAGCAAAATGGAAATCTCATATTTTTATGGTCATATGTTAAAAATAATGCACATACATTTAGCCATCGAAATATTTACTGTATGTTTATAACAACCCACTACATTTGGATGTATATTAATTATAAGTCACAAAACTAAAAATTAATACATTGTATATAATTTTAAATTCTTATTCAGAAATCTGCGATGTGATCACCAAGTTTAATAACTCATAGGGTTACAAACCACAAACAGGCATATATAATGGCTAGAAATGTATCGCTTCCCACCCTGCTCTTTCTGATATTAATTCTGTGGAATTCAATCAGAACTTCAAAGTAAAGTTTGAAGAGGAAAGGGAACCAGTAACTACCAACATCTGTGACCTTTGTCAATATTACAACACTCGCATAGGAAAGAAGCAGAGCGGGAACGATACAGCATAGGTGCATGCTGTGCTTTAGGTGGATCTTTGTCTTTTATTTTGCTCCACTAGATTTATTCAAGGCTGACAAAGGACATATCTTTATTTGCCTTAGTATTTTTTCAATGAAAAAGTGTTCAAACAATATTTGCTAAACTCTGTACCGCTCCAAGAAAATTATTTTCAGAAAATACATTCTAACCAATAAGCATAATTAGAACCATGAGCCTTCTAAAATTTTTAGAAATCTCCCTCAAATCTTTGTTAATTTTTAAAGTAGGAACTTTGCATGCATGGGTTATTGGGTCACTACTTATATTTAAATAAAGTTAGAATTGTAAAATATAACACAACTATGCTTGGCCACAACATTTTATTATTCTCTGAAGTGTTTTAATGTACTCTACCTTCTTCAGTGGGCTAGGATTTAGCTCAGTTGGTAGAGCATTGCTCTGCCATCTCTGAGGTCTGTGTTTGATTCTCAGCACCACAAAGTGGGAGAAGGACATGGCAATCCACTCCCTAGGCAATAGCAAAACACTCAGTCATTGAAAACCCTAGGGGGGTCGCTTTGAGTAGGACCCAACTTGACAGCACCTAACAACAACAACATCATATAGGGTTGTGTGACAACTGAAGAAGACTGTTGTTGTTGTTGTTGTTGTTGCTGTTGTTGTTGTTGTTGTTGTTAGGTGCTGTCGAGTTGGTCCAACTCAGAGCCACCCCATATACAAAAGAACCAAATGCTCCTCCACAATGCAATGCCCAGCACTATTGTCAGGGCTTCTCTACTATTCGTAGGGCTTTCAATGGTGGATTGTTTTGGGAGGGGGTTGCCAGGTCCTTCACCACATCCTGCAGCACCTGGTGTTCCCAGGTGGTCTCCCATCCAAGTACTAACCAGGCTGACTCTGCTTAGCTTCTGAGATCAGGATGACTGGGATGCCAGGGTGCTTTGCCTGCAAATAGTCACTTAGTTATTATTACACTCCCTAAGTATCCTCTGCATGCCAATTTATCTCCCTGCAGTCAATCTAGCATTGCATTTTGTACTTCTCCAAGACAACAAGAAAAAGTGCATGAGCTTAACCTGGCAGACAGGTCATAAGGAATTTATTTTATATCCATCAGTGTCCCAAATCATAGCTGAAGTATTAGCAATCTAGCATTGATCCCCATTGTAAATAGCTGAAAACTTGTACATCTACTAACAGATGAAAATAACTCACTGCTAACAGAGACATAGTATTGTCTTTTACTAAAATGTCTGAAAAATGGAATACTTTACGTGCTTTCCACAGATATGGCATGAAGCTATACATGCAATCATTATTTAAATTATAAATCCAAAAGTGCAAAATAAGCAGGAGGAGAATCCAATGGGGTGAGGATATTTTATTCTCATACTCAGGAAAAGGTGTTCTTGATTTTTATATTCTACCCATATTTTGGCAGAACGAAAACACAAAAATTTTAATCTGAAGTTCATCCAATGCTGGCTTCATTTAAAATTACAAGCATTATCAGCTCATTCAATTGCCTTGACAATAAAATTGTCAGTAGTTCAAAAGTAATTTCAACATTTAATCCTTCATCTAAATGATAAAATTGAAATGAATATTAACATGTCCATGCATAGTTTCCTGAACAATTTCAGCTGATATTATTCTAACAGGCATTTCTGAAGGTTTTCAAGTGAGCCAAGAGACTGCCCCACATATTCTGGTCCCAGACACCCTGTATTTCCCTCTAGTTCATCACATATCTGTCTCTCCTGGCCCATAGAAAGCAAGAGCTCAAATATTTGTCACGTCTTAGTGACCTCATCTCCAAATACTGTTCGGACATGTTGATTTATCTGGGGGATGAGATGTCTTCTGGAGGAAAAATCAAACTTACAACTTTGTCTTTCTAAATATTTCCTAAAGCTTCTAGGCCTGGGGAATGGAATGCCAAAGGATTTAACAGTTACAGAGGCAATGACCTGAGGGTTCCCAAGAAGACCTGAGCATCAGAGAGGCTAACCACACCCAGTCACACAGGGAGCCCGAGTGCCTCCCAGGATAAGAAGGGATCAGAAGCAGAGGTGGTTTTATTATTAAGCAAACAAAGCGAAAGCCTCGAGGGTCCTTAGTGTGCTAGAAGACTCCAAAGAAAGGCTAGATGGCCCTGAATTTTTGGAAGTTTAGTAGATGTAAGATATTTTAACTCCATCTGGTACAGACTACTCACTTCTTCCTACTCAGTCTTTGCTCTGCTGTTGAAGTTTTTGCGTAGGTTAGGGATTCAATAAAGTGAAAGGTGAACAGAGGATACATTAACATGGGGTTTGTTGTTGTTGTTAGGTGCCATCAAGTCGGATCCAATTCATAGCAACCCTATGCACAACAGAATGAAACACTTCCTGACACCATGCCATGCCTAGCACTGTGTCAGTGTTTCTCTGCTATTCATAGGATTTTCAATGGCAGATTGTTTTGAAGTTGGTTTATAGGTCCTTCTCCTTAACTTGTAGCACCCGGTATTCCCAGGCTGTCTCTCATCCAAGGACTAACCAGGCCCAATCTTGCTTGGCTTCTGAGACAAGATGTGACAGGATCAGATGCCAGGGTGGTATGGCTGCAGGCAGTATATTGGGTTTGTTGTTTCTGTTGTTAGGTGCCGTTGAGCCAGTATCAGACTCATAGTGACCCTACATACAACAGACAAAACATGATTGTCAGTGATTCTCTGCTATTCATAGGGTTTTCAATGGCAAATTGATTTTTGGGAGTGAGTTGCCAGGTCCTACTCCCAAGCCTACAGCACCTGGTGTTCTCAGGCAGTCTCCCATCCAAGTACTAATCAGGTCCGATTCAGCTTAGCTTCCCAGATCTGAAGGGATCAGACTCCACCGTGGTACAGCTACAGGCCATATTGGGTTTAATAAGATGTATTTCTCTGGTTTTCAGTCATTTCTCTGTGTAATTAAATTAATGCTAGCTGGGATAGGTTACCTGGTATAAACTTCTATGTGAACATACCAGTGTCATGACACTAACAGGCAACCCCAATGGTCAGATCACAATATGAACAAATTCCGTAGCACTTGGAAACAGAAGTACCAGCATATGAATAGAAAGGAAGCAAAATGTGAAATGTATAAAGGGAAAAGCTAGATTATGGAAATCTTTTTCAATCATTAGACATGTTAAATGTAATCAAAGAATTCAATTGATATTGATATCTCATTACCAATCAGCTATCTGGGTCTTTTGCTCTACTCAGAAATCATGAGTAGACAAGGAGTACCCCTTCTAGTGTGGTCAGACTTCAGACATTGAGTTCCAGAAGCTTATGGGCTGGGCTGAGAGAGGCTTATAGCTCCAATGCCTGGGAAACATAGGCTTATGGCTCCAGGTACTCAGGTTGGAGGCTTATTACTTTCGGCCTGACTCTCAGCAACTAGTGTAGTCCTTGGCTCTTTGCAGCAGCAGTCAGTGCTACCTAGTGTTTCAACTCTCTTGAGCCTCCAGTATTATGACCCTCAGCTCCAGTGTTAGTCTACCTGGGCCTTGGATCTTGGGACACTCGGCCCTTTAGGTTTGGCAGCTCCCTAGAACTCTTCCAGTGACTGGGTCCCAGAGTTCCTCACAATCATCTCTATACTACCACTGTCCTTTGTCATCTTTGCCACATCTGATCCCTACCTCACTGCCCCCAGCTGCTCTCTGGAATTCTTCAGCTGTCCTCTTGCCACTGCTGTGGCCACTTCCAATGTTGCTGCTGTTGCTGCTGCTTTGCTGTGTCCTTTTCTTACTGGCTCAGTAAATCAAAAGTAGGCAAAGAAAAGACCATTCAGGAGAAGACTTTTTTTCAGTACTCAGGGGTTGAACATTGCACATGCTAGGCAAGTATGATACCACTGAGCTACACCCTCAGCCTCCTTTTTATTTATTTATTTGTTTATTTATTGTTTTATTTATATTTTGAGATAAGGGTTTGCTAAATTGTGTAGGCTGCCTCTGGCCTGAACTCACAATCTTCCTACCTCCACTTCCAGAGTCTCTGGGACTACAAGGGTACACCATAGCATCCACCCAGAAGAACTGTTTTATTGAGTATAATGTTACAACATTAGTGTTTGCACCAAACCGGAAACATGCCTTTATGCAAATGAAGGATTGGGTTTGCACCATTAACAGCACAGCCCTTTACACAAATGAAGGACTGTGTTTGCAAGAATCACAGGCCTTCTGATGAGCCACTGGGGGAAGTGCTCCCCTTCTGCCTGGGGGAAAATGGCTGCAGGGTCATCCAGAGTTCACCAAGGCTGGTCGTGCTTGGAGTCCTGTTTTCTAAGAATTAGCCAGGCCATTTAAAGAGGTCGTAACTGGAGCACATCTTCAGCCATGGCTGCAGTGGTCCTCCATAGCTGCTGGAGTGTGCTCAGAGTGATTATAAAGTGTCCAAAACAGCCTGGCTGCCATGAGAGCAGTCCAGCCAGCTGCCAAAAAAGAGGTGGTTGGCTGACAGTCCTTTGCTCATGGCAGCCACGTGTAAGGGAAAAGTGTCTCAAATGGCCTGCTCTTGACAGCCTTAATCACTCATAGAAAGCATCAAAACTGTGTTCACAATAAGGACTCAATGAAAGCACAATATGCAACCAACAAACAGTTCCAATAGTATTTAATAATGCTTATTATTGAGTAAGGCTTAACAGTGTTTAATTTCTGCCCCAGTGTGCCAGGGAGAGGCAGGTCTGTCTAACATACCTGAACTACTTTCAAGAACATACCTAAGATATAAGAGCATATATAATTATAAATGTACTGTATTTTTCTTTCATAATAATTCTAAAAATGGATAAGATGGTATTAATAAGTGGTATAATTATCAGTAAAACCAAATTTCAATCATCAGGGACAGGGCTGAAATATCTTTCTAAACTTTACAGAAAATATTACAAAATCTTTCTTATAAGAAGAGGTGTTCAAAGAGTATGCCCCCCAATGTGGAAAGCAAAATTGCCTTAGTATTATGGAGTTTTCATGATGTCTTCTGTGTTAGTCAACGCTTCAACAGTTAGTGGAATTTTCTAATTCTATATCAATGACCTCTTTCATGCCTAAATGAGCTGCTTTTTATTTCTGTCCAAGGAAGTTGAACCCAGGGCCTCACACAACGCTCCTTTTGTATTTTTTATTTTGTGACAGGGTCTCTCTAAGTTGTGCAGGCGGCCTCTGGCCTTGAGTCTTCGATCTTCCCGCCTCAGCCTCCCGAGTCACTGCAATTACAGGAGTGTACCATGACACCTGGCTTGCATTCTTACTTTTGTATTGTTCTCCTAAAAGAGTTTTTACAAAATTGTATAAGCTTCAGGTTCCACAAAACCTATATCTGCCTCTCAATGGTGTACTGATAATAATTTTCTCTCACTGATACCTGAATCAAGAGGTTGAATGGAATCTTTCAATAGTCTTTCAATAGTCTTATGATTGCTCCAAAACTCCCAAAGTTACACTAAATCTCAGGCACTCTAGAGAATGCCAATAAATCTAGCTCCAAGAGACTTGAAACCTGGCTCCAAAACTCCCAAAGTTACACTAAATCTCAGGCACTCTAGAGAATGCCAATAAATCTAGCTCCAAGAGACTTGAAACCTGGCACACCCTATTCCTGTTTTCCAGTTTTCTAGAAAAACAGACTGAAAAATTGAAGGAGAATGTATCTGCAGAGGTGACATTATCTAGGGAGATAATGTGAGTTCCTTTCCATTCTGACCGGCTGTCTGTGGGGGTTACATCAATGGGTTCTCTTGCTCTCTGGCTTCCTTTGGCAGCCATTTGTGGGAGAACAGGCGGGGATGGGAAGGATGACAGAAAGTTTCAGTGTGGTGCTACCAAGAGCTGGCTGTACCTCCCAGGTGAGGGACCAGACCTCTGGCTGGCCCTCTCCCCACACAAGTCTCTGACTCCAGTTCCAGAAGTCACTTCTTCCCTTAGCATTTCAGTCTTGGGGGAAGTAACTGAACTTTGCTGTGAAAAGTTCTAGGATATTGCAATATCCCTTTAATTTTCCTATATGGTTCCCACCCCTTTTTAGACGTTGTTGTGGTTGGGTATCATAAAGTTGGATCCAACTTATAGTCACCCCTGGTACAAAAGATCAAAATACTCCCTGACATAGTGCCATGATATGATCTCTTTATGTTTGAGCCCAATGTTGTAGTCAATGTGTTTCTTCTCATTTTAAGTCATGCCATGTCAGCAAAAGGAGGTCCCAGGGGCTTTACTCCATTCCTGTCATTAAGATCGACTCTACTTCCCCAGTCATTTCTAGAATACCTTCCAGCCTGGGGAGTTCATTTTCCAGCACTATATTTGACGGTGTTTCTCTGCTACTCATAGGGTTTTCAATGGCTAATTGTTTTTGGAGTGGGCTTACGGGTCCTTCTCCCTAGTCTGTCTTAGTCTGGAAGCTCAGCTGAAACCTGTCCACCATGGGTGGCCCTGCTGGTATCTGAGATACCAGTGGCACAGATTTCAGCATCATAGCAACATGCATGCCCTCACAGCACAACAAGCTGTCAGACACATGGGGGACCTTTTTAAATAGTCCTCTTTTAAAACATTTGAAACACGTCTTCACTTTGACTCATTTTGGACATGTTATTTTTTTAATTCCCTCCCCTCAAAGTAACATCCACTGAAATCGTGTGGGGGTTGGAGGAGTCATGAAGGAAAGTACTCAAACAGATTGATGTCAACAAAAAGGGGAAACCAAGCTTTCAAGTACAGTTGGACTTCTGCTTATTTCATAGGTTTGTTGAACTGCCCTCAGGATTTTGGGGGTCTCCTGCCAGGATGAAAGTTAAAGGGACTCAAAGGGCATCATACATTCCCTGGGACAAACAACTGAGCACTAGAAAGACCTCTGTAGAGCCTCCTAAGGGCACAAATTCACCCCCGTGAGATAGCTCCCATTTGAGCCGCTGTGACTGAGGGCAATAAAGCAAAGCCCTGGGAAACAATCAAGAACAAATTGCTTGTACTCATGTGTTCAGTTACACAAAAGGCATTCATCTCTTTCTTTTTCCCTTTTCCCAGCTCCAACACCCTGGGAGATCCGGAGGCTGTAGAAGTAGGATTGCCAGATAAAATACAAGAGGCCCACTTGCATTTGAATTTCAAATAAACAAAAAATAGACTTAGTATGTCATGTGCAATATTTGGAATAGACTTATAACAAAAAAAAATTGCTGTTTATCTGAAATCCAAATTTAGCTGGGCAACTTTTGTTGCTTTGTTTTTGTTTTGTCTTTGTGCCACATCTAAGAAGGAGATAATGTCTCAGGATTAGAGCCCTACATGCAATTGATCAGTGAGGGAAGGAGAAAATAAGACTTTTGTATCAGAAATGAGGCTGAAATTCTAAACTACTTTAGGCTACACTGGACTTTTCTCCATGAGAAAGTGGCAGGAAATCTAGGTCTGCAATGAATTTTATTAAAAGGAGACAAGTAAATGTCAAACAATTTCATGTTTTTGTGGTCCACCAACTTCAGATTTTCTCAGTAGGACAATGAAACGTTCAGAGTAGGATAACTAAATCCAATCATTCTTGTTGTTATTGGGTCATATCAAATCAGTGTACAACTCACAGCAATCCTATGTACAAGTGAAATAGTGTTATCAGTGCTTCTCTGCTATTCACAGGGTTTTCAAATGGCTGGTTGTTTTTTGGGAATGAGTTGCCAGGTCCATCTCCCAAGACTACAGCACCTGGAGTTCCCAGGCAGTCTCCCATCCGAGTACTAATCAGGCCCAACTGTGCTTAGCTTCTGAGATCCGACAGGATGGGATGCCACAGTGGTGCAGCAGCACGCGAAAATGCAATCATAGATTGTCATTAATTCTAATGTGGGGTATATCAATCTACACACATAGTAATAACTGTAATCTCTTTAAATAGATGCAATGAGTTTTTTTAATGGATTTAAAGCTATGACATTCTTTAAGGACAGATGCAAAAGTTTTGATGTGGGTTCACAAAGCTAAGGGCAGCTTTGGGAAATGGCAGACAGCTGAAACGATGCTGGAAATGAGGACTCTCCAGCCTCTTCTTCGAAGTGCTTGGCTAGATGTTCAAGTGGGAATCTCACGCCTTCACCCTTAATGGAGTTTTTTGAGGATGCTGATTCCTCTAAAATCTCCAGGGAGCTCTTGTGAGAGAGGCATGTCTAGAAAATGATACTTTAACACCAACTCAGACATTGATTTCATTTTCAACAACTCAACCTCCTCTTAAAGGAAGAAAGACTAGGCTGTATAAGAGTGGCATAATCTTACAGCGTGGCATCTCTTCTTACAGAGTTTGAGCAGGGTACCAGTTGACAGGCTCATGTAATGGGATAGACAGAGCAGCATACGCTGTCCAGCCTTTTGTCCAACCAGGAAGGCACAAAAATGCAAGGAATTCTGGTCCTGTCCCAAGGGAAGAAACTTCTGAGTCCTTGGATCACTGGCACAATAAAAGATTGGCACCTGTGGGGAAAATAGTCTGTTTTCCTCTCTGCCCTGGAGCATATCATCTACTAAAAGTGTCTCTGCATAGAAATCCATAAGAAAGATCAGGAGAGAGCTGTAGGAATTAAATGTTTAAAGATATATATTATGAACTTATTCTCTTGAAACTGAATTTTCTTTTATTACTTATATCAATTATATATATTATGTTGTTGTTGTTGTTAGGTGCCGTCAAGTCAGTATCCGACTCATAGTGACCCTCTGTACAACAGGGGAAACACTATTGTCAGTGCTTCTCTGCTGTTCATAGGGTTTTCAATGGCTGATTGATTGTTAGGAGGGGGTTGCCAGGTCTTTTTCCCAAGCCTACAGCTTCTGGTGTTCCCAGGCAGTCTCCCATCCAGGTACTAACCAGGCCTCACCCTGCTTAGCTTCCGAGATCTGACGAGATCGGATGCCACAGAGCTACAGCTGCAGGCATATATATTATATATATGCTAAATTATGACCAAGTTTTTGTTAGATTCCTACAGTAAATTGAAATACATACTTGCTACACTAAAACAAAACAGATGTACCAGAAGATGAAGAAAATAAGATCTCCCTGTATACATCATGTTTAGATACCTTCCTCCCAAAGGATGTTAAGAAAATGATCAAATGTTACAGAAATGGCAACCATGTTCAATGGGCAAAAGTCATGGCTGGAACCATAGTTAATGTTGCTGAAGGCAGGCACAAGCTGCAAGAGTAAGGGAGGCCTACTGGTGTGAATTATGGTGCTAGAGAAAATTATTGAATATACCATGGACTGCCAAATGAACCAACAGATCTGTCCTAGAAGAAGTGCAACCAGAGTGTTCTTTGGAAGTAAGGATGGTTAGACTGCGTCTGATGTATTTTGGACAGGTACTCAGGAGAGACTTATCCCTGGAGAAAGATATCCTGTTTGGGAGAGTGGCAGGACAATGAAAAAAAAGGAAAACCTTCCACCAGATGGATTAACATGATGTCTGCAACAATAGGCTTTAAACATAAATAAAATCGTGTGCCTGGCACAGAATAGGGGAGTGTTTTGACCTGCTGTACATAGGGTTACTATGAGTTGGACCTGACTCGATGACACCTAACAACAACAAATGGTGTGGATTGGATATTTGTGATATGGTTTGAATGTGTTCCCCAAAAAGCATGTGTTAGGCCAGGTGTGGTGACACATGCTTGTAATCCCGAACACTTGGGAAGTGGAGGCAGGAGGGTCACAGGTTCAAAGCTAGAGGTAGCCTATGCAACTCAGCAAGACACTGACTCAAAAAGTAAACAGTAGACCAGGGAGAGGGAAGCTCAGTGATACAGCAATTGCAAAATATGTGTGAGGCCTGGCCGTCAACCCTGCAGTAGCCCCCTCACACACACACACAAAGCACGTGTTAGGAACAATGCAATATTGTTGGGACTTGGGGGTTAGGAGAGGTGATTTACATATGAGGGCTCCTTTATCATGAGTGTGTCATTACTATCACAGGGGTAGGCTCATTATAAAATATGGAAAGCCAGCCGTGGCCTGCTGGTGAGGCTTTTCATGTGTAACTTGAAGTGTTTGACGGAAGCCCAGAAAGCTGCGGCCCAAGGGAAAGAGAAGTTGTTCCCGAGGCTTCTTGTCCTCATGATAAAGCCAATAACTGCAGTGAACTCTGTGCTGACTTCCCTGTCTGTGCATCAAGCTTTAGGAGACACCTGTGCTATATGTCTCTGGATGGCATGGGAACGCTGAGAAGAAGGCTTTGTTTCTCTATTTCAAGTACTTTGATAAGAAGCTGTGGACAGAAACTAAGTTCTCTTCAACCAATACCTGAGAGTGCTTGGAAAGTTCTTTTTAGGTGCAAACAAAGTGTATAAAACTGCAGCATGAAGCTAATAAACATCTTACTCTCTTGTAAGATCCCCTGTGTCCCACTTTCCTTCCTGTCAAGCCCTCAACTCCCAACGTGCAGGCAGTGGCAACAGCAACAATTGGAGCCCCAACAGGGACGTGAAGGGATCCCCATTAGGAGTTGAGGACCCTGAGGGCTCATTTTATGAGTCCGAAGCCTGGGACTGTGGCTGTTTCTGGACCTATTGAAGTAAGTAATCACAGGGTTATGGGACAAGGTATGTCTACTCCTTTTTCTACTATTCTTAATTGCTTGCTTAAGCAGCAAGTGGTTAAAATGTCTCAGGAAAAAATTGATAATTGCTTGCAAATTGTGGTTAAATATAATCCCTGGTTTCCAGAAGAGGGTACTTCTGATGTGGAATTATGGCAGAAGGTTAAGAATAATATAGAACGTGCATATTGCCAGGGAGATTCGATTCCTGTAGATTTTTGGGCTTTGGGGGCTATTGTTAAAGTGATATTGACTCCATTTCAAGAAAAGAAACCACTTAATATTGATCAAGCCTGCAGCATCCCTGTGGCATCAAATCCCGTCAGATCTCGGAAGCTAAGCAGGGTCGGACCTGGTTAGTACTTGGATGGGAGACCACCTGGGAACACCAAGTGCTGTAGGCTTGGGAGAAGGACCTGGCAACCCACTCCCAAAAATCAATCCACCATTGAAAACCCTATGAACAGCAGAGAAGCACTGACAATAGTGTGTGGCCTGTTGTACACAGTGTCACTATGAGTCGGATACCGACTCGATGGCACCTAACAACAACAACAACAACAATATTGATCAAAGAGGAGTGATGCTCTTGATGATTTTGACCTTCCTGAGGAACAAATTGTTGTTGTTAGGTGCCGTCGAGTCGAGTCCGACTCATAGCGACCCTATGTACAGCAGATCGAAACACTTGCCGATTCTGTGCCAGGCAAACCATCTTATTTATGTTTAAGCCCATTGTTGCAGACACTGTGTTAATCC
>VMDO01031831.1:0-13691 GCA_007922755.1 Pedetes capensis
TTCTCTTGAAAACAAAATATAAATTTAATTTAAAACCAAAAGGGTCTGTTAGGTTAATTGTACCTATGGCAACTTTAGGTTTATAAATAGAGATAAGTGAGAATTTACTTGGGTAGGCCATTTAACCAATATACAAAATGTTGGGGAATACACACATACAAATATCTATCAAGTAGCTTATGTTGGTACTCAATTCAAGATAAGTCAAGCTTCAGAATGCAAATAAAATCATGTATATATAATACTAAAATGATGTTGAAATTATTGGTAGTATTGGAATAAACTGGAAGGCATGAATATTATATAACCAATGATCTAATTATTTCTTAATTTCAATCTATTTAATAGCATTAGACCATTATTATCTCCTTCAATGACTTAGAAATATGGACTTGTATATATTTTGTTGTTATTATTAAGTGCCATCGAGTCACGTCTAACTCATTACGACCCTATGTACAACAGAAAGAAATGCTACCTGATACCAGGTTATGACCATATTTTTTATGCTTAAGCCCATTGTCGCAGTCACTGTGTCAGTCCACCTAGTTTGGGGCCTTCCTTTTCTTTCCCTGACCATCCACTCTCCCAAACATGATGTCCTTCTCCAGGGATTGTTCCCTCCTGACAATATGTCCAAAATGTGTAAGATGCAGTCTAGCCATCCTTGTTTCCAAGGAGCACTCTGGTAGTACTTCTTCTAGGACAGATCAGTTGCTTCTTCTGGCAGTCCACGATATGTTCAATATTTGTTTCCAGCACCATAATGCAAAAGTGTCAATTCTTCTGTCTCCCTTATCCACTATCCAGGTTTTACAAATGTATAATGAGGTTGAAAATACCATGGTATGAATTGGGTCTATATCAAATTACTAGAGCTGTTAAGTTGAATTCTTCTTTAGTAGCCTATCAGACATAAATAAAATCAAGTTTTTAAAAATATTTTATTATAGAGATTAAAAAAGCATTATGGTTGTGCACTAGGACACATGGCGATGAAGCTACTCAAGACACTAAGGCAGGTGGATCACAAGTTTGAGGCAAGAGGTAACATTTGCAATTTAGAGAGACCCTACCTCAAAAAAATAAAAATAAATAAATAAAAGGAGGCTGGGATATATAGCTCAGTGGTAGAGAACTTGCTTAGCATGTTCGAGGCCCTAGGTTCAACCTCCCAGTACTGCAAAAATAAACAAATAAAAATAAAATAAAATATCAAAAAGGGCATTACAAAGCATGGGTTGGTAATACAAAGACAGAAGAAATCATAATATTTTTATATCAGTTGGAGAGACAACCCTCAAATACAATAAAAATAAAAATCACAATCATGCATTGTATTGATATCAACATGTTGGCAGAGTTGGTTTCTTCTGAGGCCTCTTTCCTTGGTTTGCAGATGGCCTTTTTCCCCCTTGTCTCTTCACATAGTCTTCCTCTTATATTTAGCTATGTCCAGATTCTCCCTTCTTGTAACACTAGGCAGCCTGAAGCAGGGCTTATCCTAATGACCTCATGTCTTAGTTTTTCACTGCTGTGACATAATACTGGAGAAGTGGAACTTAAGGGCAGAGAGATTTATTTTGGTTTATGGTTTCAGAGATTTCAGACCAATGTCGGCTGGATCCATTGCTTTTGACCCAAGGCAAGGCAGACTATCATAGGAGCAGGAATATGGTGGAGCAGATCTGCTAACCAACTGAAGAGAGAGAGGGAGAGAGAGAGAGAGAGAGAGAGAGAGAGAGAGAGAGAGAGGGAGGAAAAGAGAGAGAGAGAGAGAGAGAGAGAGAGAGAGGAAAAGAGAGAGAGAGAGAGGGAGGGAGAGAAAGAAAGAAATATGGACAAGAAGGTGGTCAAAACAAGATATAATCCCCAGCAACATGCCACTTGTGACCCACTTCCTTCAGCTAGACACCACACCCTAAAGGTTCAATCCTCTCTCAAGACAGTGCTGCCAACTAGGGGCCAAACTGTTACCATATGCACCTGTGTGGAACAGTTTCAAATCACAACACTTTATTGTGACATAATTGTCACTTTAAAGATACTATCTCCAAATACAGTCACATCCTAGGTACTGAGGGTAGAAAATTCATTCTATGATTTTGAAAAAGATAAAATTCAGCCCATCATAGCTGAATACCAGTGTATTGAGGCCAGGTAAAAGAAAGCCAGGAGTCAGGCTTGGTGGTAAACATCTATAAGCCCAGAGACTCTGGAGGTGGTGGCAGGAAGATCACAGATTTGAAGCCAGAGGCAGCCTGCATAGCTTCGGGAGACTATGTCTCAATTTTTTTTTTTTTAAAGAAATGGGCTAGGGGGTGCAGCTCAGTGGGAGAGCCTTTGCAATGTATCCATGATGCCCTTGGTTCAGTCCTCATCTCTCTCTCTCTCTTTTTTTTTCTCTCTCTCTCTCACACACACAAACACACACACACACACACACACACAAAAGAGAGGAAGATTCAATATGGGAGGAAGGAAAGTAATCAGAAAAGAATGTGGTAGGAGAGAAGACACAATTGTAGGAATTATCCAAATTTAAGCACTAAAATAGTAGATTAATATGACTGATGATTTTTCTTATGATAAAGGAGATACTGAGATTGATGTGATAGGAAGTACAGAATTTTTTCAGCAGAGTGTACTATGACTCTCTTCCCTATCATTTTTCCTGATTTTTATGTTTGTTTGTTTGTTTGTTTATTATTTATCCAACCAGGTGGGTGAAGCCAGGATGTACCACACAACTGAGCACTGAGCTGTACCCTAGCACCTGCTTTATTTTTTGAGACAAGGTCTCACCAAATTGTGCAGGCTGCCTCTGGCTTTGAATCTGCAAACCATCTCCCTCAGAGTTGCTGGGAATATATTTGTGCACCATGGCACCTGGCAACTTGTCCTGATTTTTAAACACCAATTTCATATTGATTCATCTAGATTGGCTTGAAGTATAGGGGTTCTTAAGTCAATTTAAAATAATAGCTTAATTAAAAATATTCCAAGAAACTGAGGACAAAGAACCACTCATATCAGATTACAAGATACCATTAAGGTCCAACAAAAAGGCATTTCCTACTTTAGCTGGAAGGGAGTGTCCATTCAGCAAAATAAAGGCTCCATGCAACATAGTGCTACCTTGGGCTCTCAAGGACTAGAACATTGATGGCAGCCAGCTCTGTAGCAGATAAGTTGTGGTAAATGATCATTACAATAATGAGCAGAAGCTGCAAAGATGCCTAGGAAGAATCCATGCCAAATCAGATTGTGGAAGCAATTTACCTGCTCATAATTAAGGTACTTCACAGGAGAGGCTGGAGGCAAGGAAGTAGATAGCAGCAGAAGAAAATGAAGAGCTGCCAGAAGTTGTTCTTGAGCATACATGATGGCTACATATATTGTCTTCCCAAAATAACTGGGAACTTGTTGGCAGGCCATGGGTTTCCCACAAGAGCCACTGGTGTCAAGAAACAGCATAACATGGACTTTTTTCTTTAATATGAGAGCATTACTGAGAGGAAAAGTGAAAAAAAAAACATGAAGGGTATATCTTTAGTTGTACAAATAACGTATCTATTCAGGACTATATTTTTAGAAAACAATGGACCATGAATTCTTTAATTATCTGGTTTTCATTGATTTTTCTAAATTGATAAATTGTATATTTAATGGTTGCCAATGTATTAATCTCCAACTAATAATTTATTTCCTCAATCATGGATAGAGAACTTGCTATGTGCAAGTTACTTGGAAAGAGATTGGACAATATAGGTGAATAAGATATTGGTCCCGAGTTTTAACAAGCTCATGATTCATTTATGCATTCACAATGCTTTAGTAAGCATGTTTGATATGAGTACCCTATACTGAAAAAAAGCCTGCAGCTGTAGCCCTGTGGCATTCAATCCCATCAGATCTCAGAAGTTAAGGAGGGTAGGCCCTGATTAGTACTTGGATGGGAGACCACCTGGGAACACCAGGTGTTGTAGTCTTGGGAGATGGACCCGCAACCCACTCCCAAAAATCAATCTGCCATTTAAAACTCTATGAACACCAGAGAAGCACTGACAATAGTGTTTCACCTATTGTACACAGGGTCTCTATGAGTCGGATACCAACTCGAAGGCACCTAACAATAACAACAACATACTGAAAAAAAAGTATATGACACCTTTAAAAAAACCATAAAGATAGAAAATGAACATTAGTGTCTATTTCAAAATCATCTCTGTATACAAGAATTGTTATTTTATATCAGGAAAAATTTAACTAATTTTAGTTGGAAATAAGTATACATCCTGATGGGTTTTCTGTTCTAGATTCCTTTCTTGGATTATACTTACATAAACCAAATTCATGGCTCTGAAAATAGAATGTATATCCTTTTTGCATAATCCATGATATTCAGTTACTATTCTACAAAAAGAACTATCTTTCTGGAGACAAACTTTTGGCTAATATATGTTAAATACAATCAATCTAATTTGGAAATATTACCATAAACACACAAAAATCTAGATTTTTGAGTCATTTTTGTCTTATCAAAATATGATTATTTCAAATTAACAAATCTATTATTGGAAATTTGTAGTATACGGTAACAGTTTTTTCCTGCCCATTGCAGTTTTCACATTTTTGCTGGGGCAGAATCTCCCAATGCTCTTCCTCCTATCGTCTTTATAATGGAAGTGACAGTGAAAAAACCCATGCTTCCATTCTAACTCATTTTTCAGAGATAAACACATGACCAAAGGAAATCAATCAGCATTCTTCAGCATATTTTTTTAATAATGAAAAATGGCAAAAGGTGTTTTATTTCTGCTTTTGAAGCCATCTTGTATAAAAGCCGTGAAGTACAAGCAGACATGATCTTGGATTTAGTGGAGACTCCTGGTCTAAAATAATGAAATACAAACAGAAAGAAATAGTGATAAAAGACAAAAATCAAAAAACTAGCATGAGACCAGACTCACTGAAAAAATAAGCAGCTCAATGTCTTTGGCAGTCTGGCAACTAGTCATTAATGAAATTAGTCCTACCCCTCTCCTTTTCAAGTTTGTTCCATGTGTCATTTCCACTGTTAGCTAGATGAACTAGTTTTCTGTCACTTGGCTCAGAATAAGTGGTAGCACAGTAAATGTATATTTTGAAATTATTATAAATGTACAGAAAGTGAATGCTCAACAGATTTCATTTCTAAAAACACTGTTTCCATTGGCTCCAAACCTCTGATAGAATATAGCTGCTCAAACTTTCTCATTACTTAGTCTCTTAAATATCAGTTACACTATAACTTAAGCAATTTTCATAGAATACAAGGTAAAGAAATAAATAAAACATAACATTTTACTTTGAAACTATGTTGGTAAATATTTTGGTGTGGATATAGGATTTTCGTTTGTTAAAAATACATTATTCTTTACTTTAAATATGAATGCCTTTTTTGAGTTCTGACTTCAAATTTTATGTGAAAACCGCTATGGGAGCACATTCAAGATTCTATGGATTTTCACTGACCAAGTAATTATAGCCACTTTCTTTGTATACAACAATGTTAAATCAAACCATTTTTAAATGTAACTTGATCAGCTTCATCAAAAGGTTAGGAAATAGTCTTGCACTATTGTGATATGACCATATTGAGAACAGACTTATCCAAGGGCACAAAGCTCTAATGTAGCTGTGAAAAAAGGAAATTTTGGTCTATATTTCCAAATTGAGTGCTTATTATAAGAATTGTGAAGTTTGTAGTATTTATATAGATCCTAACCATCTTGGGGTCTGGGATTTAGCACAGTTGGTAGGGTACCCCTCTGCAGTCTCTGAGGTCCCATGTTTGATTCCCAGCACTGCAAAAAATGGGAGAAGGACTTGGCAATCCACTCCTGAGGCAATCCTGATACAATCAGCCATTGGAAACTCTGTAAGAGTCACTTCGAATCAGCCAAGACTCGACAGCACCTAACAACAACAACTATATTGGGTAACTGAAATAACTTGAAATTGAAATTGGCTATTATGAAAGCTTTGAATGACAGACAATGAGGTACAGATCACCTGCATTCCGTATCAACTATACTTTGCATGTAGCATCTCAGACCACAGCTGGAGCTCAGTTACTAAAGCCAATTCAAGTGGTAGGTCCTTGTTCAACAGTACTATGTCATGAAATTATAGAAAACCTGATAAACACTGGAGTAAATCAAAGAAAATACTAGAGAACACTGAGAAGCATGGTCAATGCAGTTAGCAAAATTTGTGTTTACTAATTGTCTTTTATCAAAGTTAGGCTCCTATCCTCTCACGGAGATTGGAACACTGGGAGATTTATCTTCCCTGACAAGTAAAATTCATGAAGATAGCAGCTAGGTCCTAGGAAAACATCCCTGGATGGCAGAAAATTTATACCTCAAAGGATCAGAGAAAGAATTTACCATTGCCAGCTGAGTAAAGTGAATGCTGTAAGAAATGAGAGGTCAGGGGCTCAGAGCGAAGAAACTTGTCTAAAGTGTAGTCAATCCCAGCAACTTGGGAGTTTGAGGTCAGAGGCAACCTGAGCAACATAGCAAGAACTTGTCTCAAAATTTTAAAAAAAGGAAAGAAATTGTGTTTGCAGCTCAGTGGTAAACCACATGCAAAGTATATGTCAGGCCCTAGATTAAACTCCCAAGTACCACAGACACACACACAAACATATATATATACACATGGGAGAAGGGCCTGACAATCCACTCCCAAGGCAATCCCAAAACGGTCAGCCATTGAAAACCCTATGAGGGTCGCTATGAGTCAGATACCGACTTGACAGCACCTAACAACAACAACATATATATATATATATATATATATATACATAAACACACACACAGATACATACATACACACACATACATACATGTGTGTGTATATATATATATATACACATTTATGTATGTATACAAAGATTATATAAACTTGAAATATATATAATGCTGATATGTGTGTATATATTTACACATATATAAGCATTATATGTGTGTGTGCATGTGTATGTGTATGTATAATACCTGCAGACATACCACTGTGGAATTCCATCCTGTCAGATCTCAGAAGCTAAGGAGAGTAGGGCATGATTAGTACTTAGTCAGGAAACTGCTTGGGCACTAGATACTGTAGGCTTGGGAGAAGGACCCGGCAGCCTACTCCCCAAAAACAAAACAAAAAACAATCAGCCATTGAAAATCCTATGAGTAGCCGAGAAGCACTGACAATAATGTTTCACATATTGTGCACAAGGTTGGTATGAGTCGTACTATGGTTTAGCTCACTTGATAAAGTGCTGCTCTACTCTCTCTGAGGCTCTAGGGTTGATCTCCAGCACTGCAAATATGGGAGAAGGTTGTGCCAACTCACTCCAGAAACAATCTCAAAAATATCAGCCATTGAAAACCCGGTGAAAGTCCCTATGAGTCAGACCTGACTTAACAGCACCTAGCAACAAGATTTAAGAGTAAATAATCCATATGATATATAAAAATGATGAAACATTTTTCTATTCATCTTTTGACTGTGATGTAATCCTGAAATCTAACTGAAAAATCATAGTAGAAAATATAATATCTCTATCCCTTATCCATAGATGTAAAAGTATGGAATCATATAACAATGTACAAGTGAGAGGAATAATGTGTGAAGTTAAGAAGAATTTATTTCATAAATGCCATATTGGAAGATATTTGATATAATTGACCACACAAGCATATCCTAACAGAACAAAAGACATACATGCTTAAATGTATTTCACGAAATATTATGTCTTTTTATTTTTAATAAAAGCTCCATGTAAACTAGGGATAATGGAAGACTTCTTGAATATGATAAGTGTAAATCTCATTATGCTTCACTGTCTATTTTAATGAAAGTTTCACAAGGTTAAAAGCAAAGCATCAACATCATCAGTATCTTATTGGAGAGATCTAGATAAGGATCTGCTTATAAACTCATGGAGATTATTGGCAGCATTCAGTTACTTGAGGTTGTAGGACTGAGATCCCTAGTTACTTACTAGATGTTGACAAAGTATTTTTCTCAGTTCTTAGAAATTACTTCTGGTCCTTGAATGTAGCCCCTATAACTACAAATTAAAAATAAAATAAAAATAAAGAGATAAAGCTGGGAAATATTTTAATATAAATACTCATACATAAGCAAACATATGTACAATAAAAATATTCATACATCGTTGTTTTTGTTGTTATGTGCCTTGGAGTAAGGCCTAACTCCTGCTGACCTTATGTATAATGGAATGAAACAGTCCCCAACACTGTGCTATGCCTGTCACTATGTCACGGCTTCTCTGCTACTCATAAGGTTTTTGATCAATGGCTGATTATTTTTCATGATTGCTTCAGGAGTGGGTGCCATATCCCTCTCCCATTTTTGCATAGCTAGGGTTCAAAGTCAGTGCTTTGGAGAGTGTATAGCAGCACTCTACCAACTGGGCTAAACCCCAGCCCCATTTATATATTTGAAACTTAAAAACATATATATCATAAATCAGAGAAAATGTCCTAAGTTTCATTAACAACAAAAAAGAAAAATGAGACAACATAACTTGTTTTGATCAATTAAAACCAATATGAAAGAAAATTTGTCTGTATATTTCTGAGGCTTTAAATTTGTGCCTAACATTTGCTCTACAAATTTTACTTCTAGGTATTTATCCCAAGGAAATGATTAAATATCATGCAAAATTTCATCTATAGTAATGCTTGGCCGAACATTTTCTTTTATAACAGCAGAACTTCAAAACCATGAAAATGTCCAACACTTCAGAGATATCCCAGTAAATTTAATATATCCATTTATATGAATACCGTTAAAACTGGAAACTTAGAAATACACTATTTAATAAATGGATTGTAATTTATAAAAGCAAGCCATAAATAATTTCAGATAGTACATTCCCATTTGAGGAAAATACATCTATACAATTGCATAGAAATATTATGGAAAGATGCATGTTAACAGTAATTGAATTTTTGCTGTAAAGTAATAGTTTACTTTCTTTATTTTGTATACTTTCCAATCAACAGTACAGCCTGTCTGGTGATTTGAAAATCTCTCCACTAGATTGTTTTTGTTGTTAGGTGCTGTCGAGTCCAACTCGTAGCGACCCTACTGTAGTTGACCCTACAACAGGACAAACAGTGTTTTTAGTTGTTGTTGTTAGGTGCCCTCGAGTCGGTATCCAACTCATAGCAACCCTCATAGGGTTGTCAATGGCTGACTGTTTCGAGATTGCCTTGGGAGTGGATTGCCAGGTCCTTCTCCCATTTTTGTGGTGCTGGGAATTGAACTCAGGACCTCAGAGACTGCAGCGCAGCGCCCTACCAACTAAATCCGAGACAGTATTTTTAGTGCTCCTCTAATATTCATAGGGTTTTCAATGGATGATTGTTTTCACGGGGGGGGGGGTTGCCGGTTCCTTCTCCTAAGCTTACAGCACCTCGTGTTCCCAGGTGGTCTCCCATCCAAGTACTGACCAGGCCTGACTCTGCTTAGCTTGAGATCTGACAGGATCAGACACCACTATGGTATGACTACAAGCATTCCACAAGATTAGGGATAGTTTAAAAGCAAGGTTTGAATCTTATCCAAAAATCTCCTTGAGGCCTAAATCTCAGAGTTGGTCAGTAAATGAGTATTGTATAAGGGGCCACACTCTTGAGAAACTTCTAGTTATTCTTATAAACTAAAGATAAATCCTACTTATTCTTAGATATTGTCATAAAATCTGTCTTTTATGCTTTTTATGTTTTTTATTTATTTTTTCCTGGGGAAACAGCTCATTTCTTCAAGGGATAAAAAAGAAGTCTCACCAAAGTAGAATTTACAGCATACTCCTCTGCAGCATGTTCAGTGGGAATAAAGTAAAATAGAAATATATAACAACATTTGTTCCTTTGCAGGATTGTAAAAACAGCGTTTGACCCAAATATTATGAAATCCAAATTACATTAGAATATAAATTAATTTGATCCAGGGGAAAGATTTGTGGATTACTATGTCTGGAAAGGATTTGGAATGGGACCATTTTTTTCCCTTCAATTTTCAAGCAACACTTAATAAGTGTTTTGTAATGAACCACATTCACCTTGCTACTCATTTAGCTTATTTTGTTTGAAAACATTTATATAGTGAAAAGCTGTTAATGACATCCTGGTAACCCTGGAGCTATGAGTAAAGAGATTACTGCTTTGTGCACAATGTACATTTTACCATTCTACTTTTTCTAAATAACTCTATTGCTAATGACTTTCTTTTTCCTGAAATTCATATTTCCTAGGCAATCTGAAACGGTAGGAAAATCATGGAAGAACAATCTCTATTAAAATTAGCTGTCTTCTCCAATCAGGAAATGAATAGAATTTCATTCAGGGGAAAACTTAGTTCTATTAAAGGAAATGGAACTGGAAAGTTTATTGCCTGATAGGGTATTGTCTTAAAGGTGATCTAAAGGACAGTTTATTCATCAAGCTCTCTGCTCTTAGTTTGTTTTTTCTGTTACAGATGGCCTTTATATTGGCAACATTGTTATGGACTTTTAGGTGAGAGGGGAAAAAAGAGAGAAAGAAAGATGAGCCAGAGACAGGCTACAAACAAATGTGACCTAAAATTCATATGCAAAATTGATGTGGATATATAATGTCATTCCAATATGTAGGAAAACCAGGTCAAGTTATCTTAAAGTTGGTCCTTTTATTTTCACTGTATTTTTCACAGTGTAAATACTGGATGTGATGCAATTTATGGAAGAGATTTTTATACATGGTACAGAAATTGATGAGGATGAGGGTAATGTCTGTTTCAGAAACACTTTGCTGGCATTCATTGAGACGTACCACAACTTGACCTTGTTCTTATGTGCTGTTCTTATGTACAGACAAACTCTGGGCTCTGATTGTTAAGTCTGTCACACATTCCTAGTTAGAAAGCACAACTTCATGAGTATGTTGGAAAAATAGAGGATGATAACCCAAATAAGTATCAGAGTTTAACTACAAACTACCCATGAGGCTCCATAAACTTCATGGGTTGATGAAAGTGTTGCTAGAAGTGAGGTAAAGGATCCATGATGGAAAAACTCATTGCTATATTACTCTGTACTTCATCATCATTTACTAATAAAGGGAGAGAAAAAAAGAAAAAAGAAAGTTTGTTATTAGGTGCCACGGAGTTGGGTCTGACTCGTAGTGACCTTATATATAACACAACAACACTTTCACCAACACTTTGCCAAGCCTAGCACTATATCAGAGTTTCTCTGCTATTCATAGGGTTTTCAATGGCTGATTGTTTTTGTAAGTTTGCTGCAAGGTCCTAATTCCATTTTGGTGGTGCTGGGGATCAAACCCAGGGCCTCAGAGCATGCAGAGCAAGCATTCTACCAAGGGAGCTAAACTTTAGGATATGTATGTATGTGTGCACACACACACACACACACACACACACACATATATATATATATATATATATACACACACACACACACATATATACATACACATATATACATACATACATATATGCGTATCTACTATGTAAATATATATATTATGTATATACAAACCAAAAATCCTTAGGACTGGTTCAGTATGCAATTTCACAATAAATGGAGGAAAGATTGTGTTTGTCCATGATTTTGCTTTGCTTGGCTCTATAATCAACACACATGGAAGCAGCAGTCAAGAAATCAAAGACGCATTACTTTTGGAAAAGCTGTGGCAAAAGCTCTCTTTAGAGTATTGAAAAGTAAAGATGTCACATTGAAGAAAAATGTGTGCTTGATGCATGCCATGGTATTTTCATTCACATCATATGGTTATGAAAGCTGGACCTTGAACAAGGGAGAGAGGAAAACAATTGAGGCTTTTGAATTATGGTGCTGGAGACAACTATTGACTATATGGTGGACTGCCAAAAGAACCAACAGGTCTGTCCTGAAGAAGTACAGCCAGAATGCTCCCTGGAAGCAAGGATGGCTACACTGTATCTTACATACTTTGGACAGTAGTCAGGAGGGACCAATCTCTGGAGAAAGACATCATGTTTGGGAAAGTAGCAGGTCAATGAAAAAAAGGCAAATTCTCTACCTGATGGATTGACACAGTGTCTGCAACAATGGGCTTAAACATAAATAAGATCATGTGCTCGGCACAGAATTAGGGAGCTTTTCGATCTGCTGTATATAGAGTCGCTATGAGTCAGAATTGACTCAAGGGTACCTAACAATAACAACAATACATACATAATTTAGAAATATTTTTCAAACATTTGAAATGTAAGATTTTAAAATGTTTTTTTCCTCAGATTTCCCATTACTGTTTTCTTCATCATTAAACATTTAAATGATATTCATATTCAACAAGTTCCATGCTGGTTAGATCATTTTACTTGAGATATATTTAATGAGTATAAGTGAACTATGTTAAAATATTTTCACCTCATGTGGGCGTTTTCCTTCATATTCTGATATATTTTACATTTTTCTCAGCACTCATTTACATTTTTCTCAATTCACACAAGGTGAATTTTACCTTTATAAAGGTAATAGTCTATCTTCAGCAAAATATAAACCTCTTGATTGTGTTAAAGTAATTAAGTGAAATTTTGTGTGTTTAGATTTGTGTAAAAAAAGTAAATATGCACTATAGTTTGTTTTAAAATTATATCTAAACATGAAAGCTTCACCCATGATTTCACAAAATATATAACTGAAAATGCCTTCTGGATTAAGATCATAAGAATCAAAGTTTCATAAGGTCCAATGTTTCATTTATTTCTGTAACAAATTTTGAATACTTGCTGTGTAGCTAAAACACTCTAATGTTTAGAATGAACACAATATATGCATGAACCAGCAATTGAAAGGTGATAAGTACTGGGGAAGGGAACATCAAGGCAGTTAATAGTGATTGAATATAAGAGATTATGAATATTTGTGTATTAAGTAGAATTATCCAATCAGACCTTATTTAAAAGATGACACTTGAGGATAGAAAAAATAATACTTACATGACAAATTTAGCCATGTAGCTGAGGCAGGATAGAAAGACAGGAAAATTTAGGGGACATAAGAAGGAAAAGAACCCTCATCATAGGATCTGGCTTAAGTCTCATTGGCTGATAGTCAAGAATTTTGAAAGAACGACCAAGAAAATTGTTGTGAAGACTCTCTATAGAGAGACATTATTTTGAGAGATATTTAAAACAGATAATCTCAAATTATATTCTGCAACCACATGAATATATGGAAAATATAGGGGAATATAACACATAATTGCATATGATTTTTACTACATATTAATCAAAATGTTTGATTAATTATGTAAGTTGATGAAAATGTAACCATAAGTGATATAAGAGTTGTGCGGTGGATATAGCAACAGCCTTATTATTCTGTACCCCACCAACATTTATTAATAAAGAGAAAAATAAAACAGAAATATTAAAATAGCAATAAGTTATGCTTAGAGTCAAAATGCATGTGACTTTCTCCTGTGTAATCCTATGCTTCTCTGAGAAGCTCATAAACAACATTATGGGCCATGTTTACAGTGAACAGATGCATAGAAAACTTCCTTTTGACTTTTTTCTTATTTATAGACCTATGCAATGCTCCTCTTGGACCACCTACAGTCTCATTTTAC
>VMDO01031832.1:0-19629 GCA_007922755.1 Pedetes capensis
AAGAACAATAAAGAAATTAGTGACATGGAAGATTCTCATTCAAAAATCAAGTTTAAAATTGTTACTCTGTGCTAGGTAATGGGTCAATCCTAACTGAAACTCTTAAATTGTGTATCAATGCTATTTAGAGGTGATAATTCAGCTAAGTATTCTGGAGAGATGATGAATACATGATATGTCTTTTTTTACTCAAAAGGAGAATGCAGAAGATAATAGAAGTCTAGAAGATTAATATGAAAGTTTATGGCTAAACCCTCACTGGGAATTATAATAATTTAACACAGTGGATTTTGCAATAGTGGATTATGACCTAAAACTGAATTTTGTCTATTTTTTAAAATTTAGTTATTTATTTCATTTATTTGTCTATTTGTTTTTTATTTTTTGAGACCCAGTGTTTCTGTATAGTTCAACTTGGCCTGGAACTTGTGATACTCCTGCCCCCACCTCCTAAGTGCTCTGACTACAGATATTTGCCACCACACCTGGCTTCTTTTAGTTTTGTAATACGTAAAATTAGTTTGACAATGCTTATCACATGCTACCACTTGCTATTTATATAATATTGGACTGGTTACTTATTCCTTTTGAGTCCTATCCATTATTTTCTACATTTCTTACATTATTAAGAGCATAAAAATAGAACTTAATTCATAAGAGTAATATATGAATTAAATAGACTTCCAATGCATAGCACTTGTAACTATATCTGGAATAGTACATTCTAAGTCACCTCACCTGTATCATTACCACAGCCATTACCTTCACACATGCACATATAAGCACACATACTTTCATTAAATGACAGGTGTTTGTTATTATTAAACTTGTATGGTTTACTAGAATTTTATTTTTGCATTAGTCTTTTCAGATATATTTGTACCTATCTATTACTATCCTCATCACAAATGTGCTTGTGAAATAAGCAAATGTAATGACTGTGTTTACTGACAAAGTAGAATCATTCTATTTCCCACAATGCTATTGAAATTACAAATTCATAAGTATCTTTTGGTCAAAGAAAAATGAAAACATCTTAAGTACTTTCATGATTTTTTTTGCACTTTGGAATTTTCTAAATGTAAAAATTACTTAATAACAATAAAATACATTATATAATAAAAATAGTAAAATTTCAGCATAAATATGATTAAATCATGATGTAATAAAAATGTTAAAGTCATGGAAAAAACATTTCTTTAGATTTTTTTAGTAATGTGAAAAACCCTTATGGTAGTAATATACACTATTTAGATAACTATTATGACTATTATAACTATGCAAATTAGAAATAAAAAGATGATAATATTGTCATCATTAGATGATGGAATTTCTTGGGAATTAATCTCTACTGCTTATTATTTCTGCAAAACTTCTGAGAACATGTCATGAATACCCGCAATTCAGGAAATTTGTGGTATTGGAGATCTGCTTTTCAAATACCATCAAACAAGTATGGGTCTTTGAGTGTTGCTGAGTGAATTATGAGGGAATAGGTCTGATTGTGCACTGATTATAATAGACCATGAAAATTCCATATTTCTGAAAATATCTACTAGAAATTTTTCACTTCATCACACAACACGGGCCTATAAATCAAACACAGTAAATCCTTAATGTATATACTTGGAAATATTCATATGAGATCAGGAGAGAGGTATAAGAAGAGAGAGGGAGGGAGAGAAACAGAAAGATAAGTGATTAAACAAATCCAACTACTCTGTCTTTTTATGTCTCTCTGTCTCTGGCTTTCTCTCTCCTCCTTTCCTAAATTCCTGTCTCTCTCATGCTTTTATTTGTGCTATAAAAATTGTTTTAAATTAACACATGTTAACACATGTTAACATGTGTTAACATGTTAACACATGTTAATATAGCTATATAGTTAGAATAGCCTTTTTATGAGGAGAAGATTGTTCTGTCACTTTATAAAGAATCACAGGCATATATAGAATAGTATTGCGTACAGGTGATACACTGACATATAATTATATCAAAAGCAGTGTAGTTCTTAATAATAAAATTTTGTATTTTGTATCCATTTAAACCATATATTATTTTTCCTGAAAAATTAAATTTTCCCATCTGATTTCTCTTCTTCCTACGTACTACCTTAAGCAATATATTGTAATTTAGAAATAATTGATGTAGTTGTATGTTGGTATACTGTATGATAATTTAGTAGAAGACCTAATTTTTATATTAATGAAAGCAACAAGTAAAAGTTTGAGGAGTGAAAAAAAATGTACAATGAAAGACTAAGCACAGGTCTTCAAAATATTTACCTTTTCTTGATTAGTTGAAAATTCAACTTGATTAGAAAGTACCCATATTTGGAAATTCAAGTAATAAAATATGCAGTTTGATCATGAAATCACATATAAAATTTCAACTGTTTTATAATTTAGTTCACTTATTTAATTATACAGACAACCTAGGAGGAGCCCAGCTGGGTCTGCAAATTATGAAATAGGATGAATCATCAATGCATCTTTATTAAAATGATTACACATCCTCTTCTTACATGCAAATCTTCACCAATGCCACTAGAATAATCAGTGCATTTTTATTCTTTTTGACAACAACCTACCATCTGTCAAAGAGGATAATCCAGCAGCAAAAGCATGCAAGATAACAAGAAATCCATAAAGATAAGTTAATCTTTATAGTTACTTGTATTTTTATATGAAAAACAGCCCAAAATACAAGATGGGAAGGATTGTTATAATGGTGTCTGCTCAATAATATGCAAAACTCACTGTATAGCAACAGAGTAGTCTTCAATCTGGCTTAGAGTTCTAATTTCACGTGGTAATGGCAGGGGAAATTATCAAAAGTTAATAAACATACATTCCTAAATTTCCATATAATATGATATCAACAAAATTAAATATCTATAAAAACAGATTGGCAACAGAAAAATTTGACATTAAAATAAATCAAAAAACAAATCCAAACTTTCACATATTAATATCTAAAACATAAAAAATCCAATATCAAAAAATTTGCATGCTTCAAGAAAAAAATAGAAATATATTCATGGAAAAGTCCCAATTGTATCCTTGTTCTAACTTATAATAGCATGTTTGGTCTTGAAAATACACTCACAAATTATTGCTTATTCATGGATTAGTGTTCTGGGAACACATATTGAATATCTGTTCATCTCTTTCCTCTTTGTAAAAATGTGTATAATGATATTAATTCAATGCATGTCTGAGATATGCATAATAGAAACAAAACAGTTAATTCTAACCATTTCTTCAGTAAGAATGTGTCCTGAAAAGGTGAAGAGTAAGCCAATTCAACTTCCAGTTAGAAGGACGGTCTAATATTCCTAGTGAAATAGGAACCACACTCACACCTATTATCTCCTGTCCTTTCTTGAATACTGTGAAATACCTATGTTTTCTCAATAAACTATTTTAGTTTAAATCTTGCAGAATACATGTTTTTGTTTATGACCAGAGACTTGTTGATACAGGTAATCAAACCAGTTAAGCCAAAAGAGAAAAGAGCAAAAGGGTTATGGCAGAAGCTTCTGTTGAGAGACCACAAGAGGGAAACCTAACCCAGAAAGTGAGAGAAGCCTACCCAGGAGGATGATTCCTTTCAAAATACTTGCTAATTTAAATTAATATAAAATAATTTAATATATACATAAATTGATACACATTATAATTTTATTAACAGATTTTATTGCTTATTTATTTTTTCTCCTACAAATAATTGTGCATTTAAGAAAATCAGCCTAGTTTTTAATGGAGAATTAGATGACAGAGATGTCTCCATAGTAATATGCCATTGTAAGATTGTTCGCATAATTAATTTTTTTCCCTCATTCATTTAGTTTCCAGAAGCTAAATGAAGGTACTTGCTAATTATGCAGATATTTAAAAGGCTCGGTTAATGATGCCAAGGCACAGAGAACAGGAAGGGGCAAAGAAAATGACACCAACTTTTCTTCCTCTAGTAGGGCTATCCATGACACAATTATAGGTAGACCTGACTGGTTAACTTCTCTATAAGCACTGCAAAGGTGGGGTTTAGTTCAGTTGGTACTGTGCTGTTCTGCAGGTGCTGAGGTCCTGAGTTCAATATTCACCACTGCAAAAATGGGCGAAGGACCTGGCAGCCCAATCCCAAAACAATCAGCCATTGAAAACCCTATGAACAGCAGAAAAGTGCTGACAGTGCAGGACATGTCACACTGTGAGGTAGAGTTTCATTCTGTTTTACTTAGGGTCACTATCAGTCAAACCTGACTTGTCAGCACCTAACAACAGCAGCAGCAGCAGCAGCAGCAGCAGCAACATATTAGCACTGCAATCATCTCATGTAATTAAATTAAATAAACTATATAAGAATTCAAACAATAAACAAGAAATATATCCTCCCTTTGCTCTCATGCTTTCTTCCTTGAAACAGTGAAAGTGTGTTTCTTTAAATTTCGAAACATCATATTGATTAAAGAGTGACATATTTAAACAAAAAATAAGTATGGACTTCATGAAAGGTCTTTTCTGAAAGTAGGGTGAATTTTTCTGAGAAGAAATTTTATTCCCCTGATATATCTAATAACACAATGAGATACCATTGAATTTTCAGAAAGAGAATGAAATTTAGAGTTAGAAAAAATTTGAATTCTGACCCAGAATTTCCACTACATTAAAATCCCTTAGTAATCTAAATAACATGATTAATATTTTTATCCTATCACCTCTAAGTTTTGTTGTCGGTGGTGCCATTGAGTCTGTGTCCAACTAATAGTGACCCTATATACAACAGATGAAACACTATTGTCAGTGCTTCTCTGCTAGTCCTAGGGTTTTCAAGTGGGTTGCTGAGTCCTTCTCCCAAGCCTACAGCACCTGGTGTTCCCAAGAGGTCACCATTCAAGTACTAACCAGGTACGACTCTGCTTATTTTCCAAAATCTGACAGGATCTGATGCCACAGTGCTCTGAGTACTGGCCTAATAGGTATTAGAATAACTACTATAAAAAGATAAAAGATAACAAGTGTAGATAAACAGGTATGGGAAAAGGGTCCCTTGTATACAGTTGGAAGAAATTTGAATTAGTACAGTCATTGTGGAAAACGGTACAGTTTCCTGAAAAAACTGAAAATACAACTATTGCATGCAATAATTCCATTTGTGAGTATATATACAGAAGATTGACATTAGGATCTCAAAGACATATCTGTTCTTCTATGTTCACTTAAATATTTCTCACAATATCTAAGATATGGAAACAACTTAAATATGCATTAATGAATGAATCAAATGAATAAAATATAACATATGCACAAAATGGAATACTTAATCTTAAAAATAAGGAAATCTCTATTTCAAAGCATGATGGATTTGGAAGACATTAACTTAAGTGAAACAAACCAGAAGCAGAAAGAAAAAAAAAACCCAAAGGTTTATTTGATAGACATTTTTAAAGTTAATTATAATTCCAAAGCAGAGAGGCTGCTAGGAAGGCCACACAGGGGATGTACCCAGAGATAGTGTAACAGCAAAAGGGAGCTGAAAGGATAGCTTTTGTGTGCAGTCAGAGTGGGGTTGGGTAGGTTTGACAGGACTGTTTGTGGCTTAGCTTTTTTATTGTCATGGTATCTGCAGCATTGGAGTGGTTCCTACTTACCATGTACTTAGGCCTGTTGTTATTGGGTCTGTTGTATAGGGGTGCAGATTCTGAGACCCCTAAAGGAAAAGGTTAGCTGCTCAAGAAGTGAAACAGAAAGTTCTCCAGTGAAGGACTTAAAATGGAGTCATAAAGCACAAAAACAACACAGCAAAAACAAACTACCTTGTATTAGTTTTATCATTTCTCTCCCATACACCCAGGCCTCATTACCTCCAACATTTACATGTTTATTCCACAATGTTTCCAGGTATGAGATTCTGCAATTTTCAGGAAAGTTGAGTATTAAATGTTTTATTTGCTACATTGCTAACAATTTAATGAGGAATATTGAGGACACTGCTAATGTAGAGGGTCTTTTTCAACATTTAAAAGGGAGAGATAGCCTGAATCATTGACACCTAGAGACTATGAGTTCTTGGTAGCTGAAATAGTAGGAACTGGTAGGGACCAAAACCACTTTGTTTATGCTATCAAGGCCAGTATATGAAGCAGACTTTCCAGAAAGCCAAACAAACTATGTGCAAACTGTGCTGACTTTTTTTATTGCAATGAGAAACATAAAGATAAATGCAATTATTGGAATTGAGATCGTTTTCCTGTGTTTCCTGTGTGATCGTTTTTTCAGCGTTTAGGAGGTTCTGACTGAAATCATAGTGTGAGCTACTTAGGGCAGGAATTGCGCTTCCTTCATTTCTGTAAATATTCTTCCCAAACAAACACATACACTCATGCATACACATGCACACAACACAGAGTACCACATCTGATACAAAGAAGATGGTAAATGATGTATAAAAGAATAAAAATATCATAAAGTTCTTTACATGAGTGCATCTCACATGAATTGTACTGGCAGAGTGATTAGCACCAATTCATGGATAAAGAAATTGAGAACCAGTAAAGTCAGCCAAAAATCTTACAGCAAGTATTAGCTATAATATACTCTATTATTGCAATGACTTAAATATTTATACCTACCCACAAATTCATATGGTGAAATCCTAAACTCCAGTGTGATATATTAAGAGGTAGAGTCCTTGGGCAGTCATTGGTCACAACAGAGCTCCTGTAAGTGATTATAGCCCTTTTATAGAAGGTAACTCGGAGCATTCCCTTGCCCTCCACATAAGGGCTCCAGTTTGCAATCTGGAAGATCCCTACAATAATCCAATTATGCTTGTAGCTAACCTCAGACATAAAACAACCAGAACTCTGAGAAGTCATTTTTATTGCTCATAGAACACTCATTCTATAACATTTGTATAGCAGCCCAAACTAAGAAAATCACTAACACAATTTACATTGGGTTAATATTGAATGGAATAACAATATTGTATGAATGCCAAAACGTTCAGATATAAACCTGTGACACAGATTTTAATTTTAGAGTAGAATGCTATAATAAGGACTGATTTATTGGGTCAAGAATCAAAACATATTCCAAACCAAGCTGCATGCCATGTCAAACACCTGGAATCCTAGCAACTGAAGAAGTTGAAACAGGAGAATCACAAATGTGAGACCTGAGTGAGCCTGTTCCATGGTTCAGTACTCTTGTCTCAATATTAAATAAATAAATAAATAAATAAAGGGTGCTGTGAGTGCAGCTCAGTGCTAGATCAATCACTTATTTAGCATGTATGGGGCCTTGAGTTCAAACCCCAGTACTTAAAAATACATTTATAAAAATAAATAAATAAATAAATAAATAAATAAATAAATAAAACATACATAAAATATATAATGTACATTAAATGAAATATAAAAAGAAAGAAAATTATCCAAGCCCAACAGCCTAGCTAAAGATGATTGGGTTTTATTAACAGAACTTAAAATTGAAATCCTGATTTAAAGAAGGAAGGGTATTTCCAGTATTATACACTAGCCCAACTTTATGGGAAGGTATCAGGTGTAAAATGCTCCCCCTGGAACTTGGCAATCATGTTGAAAACTATCTCACAGTGTGTATCTTTGGCTTCATGGACCCGCAGGTGATATAATGATATCTGCTAAGATTTACTCATAAATAAATGAATATGAATCTCTCCCAAAAGGAATTTCATTAACATGAGTCAACCTAAATAATGGGAACAGTTGTGATTCAGATTATTTATACCTTATATTTTTATTCATGTGCATACCTAAAATTCATTGATAGTCTGATATAAAGCTGGACTTCAAGATGTTTATGTGATGTGTCCATACTAATTGGAAGTGCAGAGAACTACATCCTGGACACTTGGTCTGTCTTAGTGTTTGCTTACTGGAAGTTTAAGAAAAGGTTTACTATTTGCAAGGTCTAGAATGGGAACGTATGCACATTACTCTAATACAGAAACAAAATTCAATGAAATGATTATCTTACATATTTTACAGGAACTAGAAAAACTCAGTTGCACTGTGATGTCCTTAAAAGGCCCTTAATGAGTGAGAAAATTGCCATGGATAAAGGATGATTACAGTTGAGATCATGGAGAAAAATGTTGCATTAACTGTGACTAAACTATTTATTCCCCCACATGCCTGACAGTTTGCCATACTCTGGAGGCTTCTATGAAACTGTAAGGCTGAAAGCTATGTTGGTGTTATTACAGATACCGGCAGGGTCACGCATGTTGGACAGGTTTCAGCTGAGCTTCCAGACTAAGACAGACTCTACTCAATGGCCTCACTGTGGTATCTTTAATTTTCAACAATTTTAAGAGGTCTTTTGCAACAGTTTATGCATTGCAATGAGCCTTTTGATTTCATAACTACTGCTTAGTGGGTGTTGATTTTAGAACCAAGAAAAATCTCAAACAAACTAAATCTTTTCTCCATTTATCATGAAGCTGCCTACTGATCCATATGTAAGGGTTTTTGTTTATTTGACATTGGGTTGTAATCCATAATAAATGCTGTTCTTTGATATTCATCAGTAACTGTCTCAAATCCTCTTCCCTTGAGCAAGTACAGTTTTTTCATGTGCATAACACAGGTTGTTAATGAGACTTTCTCCAATCAAAATGTGATGTACTTCTTTGTAAAATCCAGCTTCTAGGATTATTTACTCCACATAGAGATCAAAGAAGTAAAGGGATAGGATAGAGCCCTGGGGCACATCTTTCTTGATGTTAAACCAGACAATGTTTCCTTGTTCTGTTCCAACAACTGCCTCCTGGTCCATGTACAGATTCTTCCTGAGTACAATTAAGTGCTCTGATATGCCCATTCTTCACAATGTTACCCATAATTTATTGTGAGCCAAACAGTCAAATGCCTTTACATAGTCAATAAAACCTAGATATGCATCTTTCTGGTATTCTCTGCTTTTGGCTAATATCCATCTGACATCACCAATGATGCCTCTGGCTCCATGCTGTCTTCTGAATCTGGTTTGATTTTCCAGCAGTTCCTATCTATATACTGCTGCAGGCATTTTTGAATGATCTGTAGTAAAATTTTGCTTGTCTGTGATATTAACAATATCATTTTATAACTTTCACATTTGATTGGATCCTCTGTCTTCAGAATAGGTACATATCTCTTCTGGTCAGCTGACCAGGTAGCAGTTTTCCAAATCTCCTGGCATAAGCAAGCCAGCACCTCTAGTTCTACATATGTTTGTTGAAACATCTCTATTGCTATTCCATCAATTCCTGGAGCCTTATGTTTCACCAATTCCTTCAAGGCAGATTTCATTTCTTCCTCCAGTACCATTGGTTAATGATCGTATACAGCCTCTTAAAGTGGTTTGTCACCAACCAATTCTTTTTGATATAATGACTGTGTATTCCTTCAACCTTCTTTTGATATTTCCTGCATCATTAAGTATTTTCCCTATAGAATCATTCACTATTGCCGCTCAAAGCTTGCATTTTCTTTTTGCTTCCTTAAGCTTTAGAAAAACAGAGTGTGTTCTTTCCTTTTGATTTTCTATCTCCAGCTCTTTGCACAAGTGATAATGATATTTAATTTTTTCTTCTTAAGCTATGCTTTAAAATCTTCTGTTTAGTTCCCTAACTTCAGTATATCTTCCTTTTACTTTATCTGCTCTGTATTCAAGGGCAAGTTTCAGAGTCTCTTTTGACATCTAATTTGTTCTTTTAGTTTTTCCTATTTAATAACCTTTGCTTTCCTCATGAATGATGTCTTTGACGTCACATCACAAATCTTCTGGTCTTCTATCGTTAATGTATAATGTATGAATCCTGTTCTTGAAGTAGTCTCTGAACTTTGGTGGGATAGAACCAAGGTCATACCTTGGCACTTGTATGCTTGTGCTAATTTTCCTTTGTTTCAGTTTGAACCTGCATATGAGAAATTGATGGTCTAACCCACAGTCAGCACCTAGTCTTGTTCTAACATTTGATATTGAATTTTCTGTCATTTCTTTCCACAAAATGTAGTTGATTTGGTTTTTGTACATTCTATATAATGAATTCCATGTGTATAACCACTGTTTATTCTAGCAAAAAAATGTATTTGCGATGAAAAGATCTTTGGGCTAACAAAATTCTACCATGGATCTCCAGCATCATTTCTGTCACCAAGGCCATATTTTCCAACTACTATGCCTTCTTTTTTCCAATTTTTGCATTCTAATCACCACTACTTATCAGTACATCCTGATTGAATGTTAAATCTATATTAGATTGCAGGACCTATTAAGAGTATTCCCTATTTTCATTTGTACCCTTAGTCATGGGTACATAAATTTGAATAATAGACATATTAACTGGCCTTCCTGGTAGGCATATGGATGTTATTCCATCATTGATAGCATTATACTTCAGGGCAGATCTTGAGATGTCTTTTTTGATGATGAAGGCAACTCCATTTCTCTTTATTTTGCTATTCTCACCATAGTAGGCCATATGATTACCTGATACAGAATGGCCCATGTCCATCCATGTTTACTCACTGATGCCTAGAATGTCAATGTTTATACTCTGTCTTTCACTTTTGATGATTTCTAATTTTCCTAGATCCATACTGCATACTTTATATCTTCCAATTATTAATGGATGTTTACAGTTTTTCCTCCTCATTTAGAGTCAGGACACACATCAGGAAATGGAGGTTCCTGGGGCTTTACACCATTCTCATAATTATGGTCTACTCTATTTTGAGGATGTAAATCTTGCCCAGTCATATTTTGAATGCCTTCCAACCTGAGGGGCTCATTTTCTGGTACTGTATCTGACAGTTTCTCTTCTCTTCATAGGATTTTCAATGGCTAATTATTTTGGGGGGCTGGAATTTAGCTCAGTTGGTAGAGTGTTGCGCTGCAGTCTCTGAGGTCCTGAGTTCAATTCCCAGCACCGCAAAAATGGGAGAAGGACCTGGCAATCCACTCCCAAGGCAATCCTGAAATAATCGGCCATTGAAAACCCTATGAGGGTCACTATGAATTGGATACTGACTCGACGGCACTTAACAACAACAACAACAATTATTTTGGGAGAGGGCTCCTTGGTCTCTCTCCTAGTCTGTCATAGTCTGGAAGTTCAAATGACTGTCATCCATAATAGGTGATTTTGTTCATATCTTTAATATGGGTGCCATAGCTTTCAGCATCAGAACACCAACCAACCCCACCGGCCCCCCAATATGGCATACTGGCAGACAAGTAGGGGCTATTTTATGCAGGCATCCATAAATCTAAACATCCCTCATAGAACTGCTTGTACAGTACCTCAAAGTATGGTATATTGACTTTGCATTATAATTTGTATAAGAATTTTTAAATTCTTCTTACATTCCTTCATTGACACACTGTTCATTACCAATTGTACTGCTCAATTTCCATGTTTCCTTGCATGATCTCTAGTTTCATTCCATTATTATCTGATAAGAAACAAGGGGTTATTTTAACTTTTTATATTTTAGGAATTGCTTTAGAGCCTAAAATATATCTACTTTAGAAAGAATTTCCTTGTGCTGATGAAAAGAATGAGTATTGTGCTAGCAACACATGGAATCTTCTTTAGATGTCTACTATGTCCATTTGTCATATAGTATAATCTCACTCTCATGTTTGTTTGTTGGTTTTGTTCTATTACAAGAATTGTGTACTGAATCACTGTTATTCTATCAGGGCCCATTTCTTCCTTTATGTCCTGAAATATTTGTTTTTTAAAATTGGATGCTCAGACATTTGGTACATGCACATTTATAATTTTTATATCTTCTTGATTATCTGCCCTTAGATCAACACATGTTAACTTTCTTTGTATCTTCTAATTGATTTTGACTTGTTACATATTTTTGTCGGGCTGGGATTTACCTCAGTTGGTAGAGTGCTGCTCTGCAGTCTCTGAGGTACCGAGTTCAATTCCCAGCACCGCAAAAATGGGAGAAGGACCTGGCAATCCACTCCCAAGGCAATCTTGAAACAGTCAGCCATTGAAAACCCTATGAGGGTTACTATGAGTCAGATATCGACTCGACGGCACCTAACAACAACAACAACAAAAACATATATTTTTGTCAGAAATAACTACCACACTTTATGAATCCATTTACATGGAATAACATTATCAATCCTTTAATTTTCAGTCTTTTAATATCTTTTCTGGTGCTGTGAGTTCCTTGTAGGTTGTAAATTTAAAAAAATCTATTCAGCCAGTCTGTGTCTTTTAGTTGGATAATTATGACCATTTAAGTTCAGGTTTATTATTGGATAGTGTTCATTTGTTTCTATCACTGCATTGCTTCATTCAGGTCGTTCTGGATAATCTACATTTATTTATTTATTCACTAATCCTCTTGGAGATTTCATAACTTGCTGATTAATCACAATTATTTTTTCCTCACTTTTTATTGCTTTTCTACTTTTCTATTGATACATATATTTACCACACTTTTAGTGGCTTTATTTGCTTTCTATCCCTTTCTTTGTGTATAATATCTTTAGGTATTTTCTGTGATGCTAGTTTAGTCACAATTATTTCTTAAGTTTAGAAGGTCTCTATTCTCTAATTTTGAAGGATAAATTTGCTCTGCATAGTTATCTAAGCCAGCAGTTATTTTATTTGAAAACTTGAAATATATTATTCTATGCCCTCCTGGGCTTTAAAGTTTCTACTGAGAAATCTATATTTTGTTGGGTTTTCCTTTGTAAATTACTAGGTACTTATTTCTTGCAACATTCAGTATCTTTTTTGTTGTTGTTGTTCTGTACTTATATAAGTTTTCTAGACCACTGTACCTTATACTCTAATTGTCAGAGCTGTATCATCCATACATAGAATTTCTACCACCCACTTAGACATATGTTCATACAGATATATATATATATATATATATATATATATATATATATATATATATATCATTCTTGGACTTCTCTGAATTTAAAACTTTTACATTCCTTTGTCTATATGATATCTACTCTTGCTCGGTTTCACCTCATTCTTCAGATATTAACCACATTTTCAGCTGCTCAGAAGTGTCTACTTTGACCATTGTATCTGAGGCAAGTTTTCCCTATTATTCCTATCATAATGACATTTTTGTCTCCTTCAGGTTACACTTGAATTTGTGATATTTCTCTTTGCTTTATTTTTAAATCCCTATTAAAGAGCCCAGTAACTTTGTCTATTGTTGCAGAACAATCTCACTACTAATTCACTGAATGACTAGTGTCTAGACTTTGTTGTTGTTGTTAGGTGCTGTGGAGTCACATCTGATTCATACCAATCCTCACAGGGTTTTCAATTGCTGATTGTTTTGGAATTGCCCTAGGAATGGGTTGCCAAGTCCTTTCCCATTTTAGTGGTGCTAAAGATCAAACTGAAGTCCTCTCAGAAAGTAGTATAGCACTCTACCAACTGAGCTAAACCCCAGCCCAAGTGTCTAGACTGTAGAAGGCATTAATAAAAATGAATGACCAATTTAAGGAAACTAGTCATTTTGCAATGAGAAACATGCTAATTCAAAGATAACTATACCATTTTAAAATAAGTTTGTAGTTACACTAATAAAGACTATGGACTGGAAGTAAAATAAATCCAACTTAAATTTTTAGAACTCCTTCAATGTGTTACACAATCTACCAAAGCTTAAATGAAACCTCATAACTTCAAAATATTTAGAGAGTTTAAGATATAATTTTAATAGTGACAATACATAATTATATACAGTCAATTTAACTGACTACAGATAAAAAGAATATTAGAAATTATTATTTCACTAAATTTTTGTATTGTTTCCATACATTAAATATAGAATCTCACTAACTTGCAACTCCTTCCCACTTCATGGGTCCAAATATAGTCACATCTGGAAAACAGAATTGGGAATATTTACTGGTTGTTCACCATTTTTCCTGAGCTGAGCCATGGGAATTTGGGGTTAAAAACTTACAGGAATATCTATAAATCTTGATTTTCAGATTTTTAGATCAGCATATTCTGGCTGATTCTAGGTAAATGAAAACAGTGCCATTTTTTAGAATCATTATATAAAATTTCATATTCATATGATTTATTTAAAGACTTACTGAGTTTGAATTTTACAAATTGTGGTTTCTTATACTTCAGATGCCTGCAGCCAAACTACTGTGGTGTCTGGTCTCATCAGATGTTGAAAGCTAAGCAGAGTTGGGCCTGGTTATTACTGGATGGGAGACCACCTGGGAACACCAGGTGCTTGAGGCTTGGGAGAAGGGCCCAATGACCCAATTCCAAAAATCAATCAACCATTGAAAACCCTATGAATAGTAGAGAAGCATTGACAATGAATTTTCATCTGTTGTACGTAGGGTCACTATGAGTTGGATACTAACTAGACAGTACCTAACAACAACATACTTCAAATAACCACAAGATTGAAAATCATATTTGCCCAATTTAGTAGGATCAAACTGGATTTCATAAGTATTTTAAATTAATTTTGGATGTATATTAAAATAGGTTTGAGACCACATACTGTGGTACACAACTATATTCCCAGAGACTCAGGGGGTTGAGGTAGGAGGATTATGAGTTTGAGGTCAGAGGCAGCCTGCACAACTTAGTGAGATTGTCTCAAAATAAAAACAAACAAACAAATAAATAAGGGGCTTAATATGCAGCTCAGTGGAGGAGTGCCCTGGGTTCAATCCCCAAGTTGTTGTTGTTGTTAGTAGGTGCCACTGAGTTGGTGTCCGATTCATAACAAGCCTACGTACAACAGGTGAAACAGTATTGTTAGTGCTTCTCTGCTATTCCTAAGATTTTCAATAGCTGATTGTTTTCTTGGGAGTGGGTTGCCAGGTCTTTCTCTCAAGCCTACAGCACCTGGTGTTCCCAGGGTGGTTTCCCATCCATTTACTAACCAGGCCTGACCCTACTTAGCCTCTGAGATCTGACAGGATTGGACACCACATTAATTTTTGGGAATGGGTTGCTGGGTCCTTCTCCCAAGCCTACAGCACCTGGTGTTCCCAGGAGGTCTCCCATCCAGGTATTAACCAGGCCTGACCCTGCTTAGCTTCTGAGATCTCTCTGAATTAGATGACACGGTGGTAAGACTGCAGTCAAATCCCCAAGTACTGGAAATAAAATAAGATAAAAAATAAAATAAAATAAAATAAATTTGGAAATGTAAAAATATGACAATTGAGGTCAAATCCCACTTAAACTGATTTACCAGGGTTTGCACAGTGCCCAGTTATTAACAGCTCATATAGGATGACCACATAAATCATATGTGCATCCAGGGCTGAAAAATAAGGAGTAATGTACAAAAAAGTAATGTGAACATTAAACTATAATATTTAATGCCATGAATATATATTTCATTTAAATTAATCATGTTGTGTGTGACTTTGAACACAATATTTTCTTTAAGATTTTAAATAATTTAATATAATATACATATATACATATATAAAACATTGATGTAGGTAGGCACACTAATATAAAAGAGAAGCTACCTTTTGATTTTCTTCCAGTTACTATAAACACCTTAAAAACTAGGTTACTTTCACATTCCATATTTCTCCTACTCTTGCAGCCAACTTGAAATCTTTCTTTCTTCCACTAGGATAATTTTATAGACCAAACTGTCAAAGAAATGAATTATGATTTCTCTTTTGAAGTAAAAATAGAGTGCAACTTTCTATTTTCCATTGAACCTTAGCATCAATTTTACAGGCTGGAAATAACAACTGAGTTGGATTAATACAAACAGATACATAGAGGATGGTTATAATAAAAAATGACATCAAGCAGAGTTGCACACTCTCCTTCAGAGTGTTAATTTATATTTCTATTAAAAAGAGATAGACATTGAATTATTTATATGAAAACACTGTAGTACATACATGATAGTTCCAAGGCAATGTCACTAGATATATTTTGAACAAAAAGTCAGAAATGCACTTGTTTGTGTGAGAGCCTAAAGATTTCATTCATGGTATTGAAAGTAGAAAATATGTTTTTTTAGAAAGTTGCATGTGTTTAATAAATATCATTCTGTCAATTAAGAGAAACCTTCCTATGTCTGTTTAACAACAACCCACCTTACCACTAACCCCTCCTTCAGCAATGCATGCTCTCTTACTTAGATGATCTGGAAGCCCACTGGATCTTCTATACAATGAAATAGTTTTAACTTTTATCAAATTTTGATATTTTCATTATTCTACTTCCTGAGTATTACTGTAGGGCAAAAGTTAATTTGATATGGTAATAAGTGATAATACTAACAGTAAATCATTTTCACATAAATTAATGATATTCTAAGAATTTTCACATGTACCAATCAAATAACTGTTAATCAGGAATGATGATTAAAATTTTATATAAGCAGGACCACAACTCAGTTTTCACCAGGATTAATCTGACTTTAGGTAACAAAACCAAATGTACTTACCCAAATGTCTTTCTGACTCTTCTCCTTCCTAACTCCCACTATTGAAATAATTGTAAATGCTAGAAAAGTATCTAAATATACCCATGTGAGTTTAAATGAAGTTTTTTTTTTTTTTTTTTTTTTGGTATGGGGGGTTGAATCCAGGGCCTTGCGCTCGCATACTTTGCAAGTGCTGCGCCCCTAGCCACTTTTTTTTTTTTTGTACTTTTTTGAGACAGGGTCTTGCTAAGTTACACAGACTGCACCTGGTCTCAAACGTGCTATTCTCCTGCCTTTGCCTTCGGAGCCGCTGGGATTACAGGCATGTACCACCATGCCCGACTAACAAAAGTAATTTTTTTCATAACAAAATGAAGAGAAAAATAGAGCTCTAAGGAAAAATTCAGGAGTTGGGGGCAATTTGGTTACAACAATACCATCCATTCGGGAATAAACTTTGTAATTTTGGAGTCAGAATCAACATGACAGAGGGTCTAGTGTCTGGAAAAAAGATTGTTTTGTCATTTGAGTCAAGAATAAATTACTTTTGACTCCACCCAGTGAATCAGTGAAGCCATATTTTGTATTGCTTCTGCTGGATAAATTAATGTACCAAAACAGTATGTTGTTGTTGTTGTTGTTAGGTGCTATTGAGTCAGTATCTCACTCATAGCGAGCCTATATACAATAGGTGAAACACTATAATTAGTGCTTCTCTGCTATTCATAGTGATTTCAATGGTTGATTGATTTGGGGGAGTGGGTAGCCAGGTCCTTCTCCCAAGTCTACAGCACCTGGTGTTCCAAAGTGGTCTCCCATCCAAGTACTAACCAGGTCCAACCCTGCTTAGCTTCTGAGGTCTAAAGGGATCGGATGCCAGAGTGGTACAGTTGCAGGAGCCCAAACAATATAACCCTATTTAAAATGTATCAGGGACAAATCTATTAAAATCCTTTTCATTATCTCTTTTTTACGACTCCCTCATTTAAATAATTAGCTACTTTAGATTTGGAACCATGACGTATGTATTTCTCAGTTCCTGTGAATACATTCTGTAATCATATTTATTATGTGATGAAAATTTAAGATGAAATTGTCTTCTGGTACAACAGCTAAGAAATCTCACAATTGTTCTTCTTTGAGAAATTAAAAGAAGCTGTAACAGAAGAAACTACAGAGTATCACCAAGCATGTGTGGGAAATTGGGGAGATATGATTTTACTTCTCACTAGTTTTACATTTTCAAGTTGTCTAAGAGAATAAGCATCTAAATGTGTTAGATGGCTACCCTACAATGGCAAAGAGAGATAACATGAATGAGCATTGTTTTTCAAATTATCCACTTTAACTTATAAGATTCATAAAGTGTACCAATAATTGTTAATGTGTTTTTCTTAATGAACATGTGAATAGACACTTATAAAATTTATCTGTCTTGTTCAACCTTGTTTATGAATAGCAGAGAAGCACTAAACCAGCAAGTAGCTATTTCTGACGTGAAAATATTCAATGGATTTGCTCACTGAATAACACACAAGATATGACTGTTTTCCTTTACCTTAATAACAGTGAAAAAAGTTAAAATCTATGCCATGGGCTGATACATAAAGAGAAATAGAACAAATGACAGCTTCTGTGGGTCTCATTTTGACTGACCTATCCCCACGTTCTCACAGCAAACAAGAAAGTCACAGATTGCTGTCTAAAAGTGTCAGAGTCAGCTGGTACTGAGCAGTTAAGTCATGGTTTCTCTTTTACATGGTGGTTTGGAATAATAGACATAGAGTCAGTGTAAGAGGGTCAGGCAGGCCTTGAACAGGATTCAAAGTTATATGGGTTTGAAACACAGACATTGCCTGTTCATCTCAGGCAAGATAAGTCTTATTGTCTTTAACTGCTTACATGAAGGCACAAAGGTCCACTAAGTTCTATGTGTAGTACTTGTCATTGTTTATGAATCAATATAGAAAAAAGGAAAAAAAGACTGACTTAATTTTACTCTTAAAAGCTTTGTATGGACCTTGACAAGTCATGCAACACCAGGGCACTGTTCTATTATTATCTGAATTGACAGATAAAATTTCATAAATTTATTGTATACCATATGTTGTTTTCAAATACACACACATATTATAGTACAGGGAAATCTAGCTAAATAACATATGCCTAGTTTTCATTTTTCGTGGTAAGAATATTTGTCATCTACTCCCTTAGAATTTATAACTATTATGTATTTATGTCAGCATATATATGTATGCCAGCATCACATATGATTTCATAAAATGAATAATTGCATGTATCCATGATGTGTCTTTGTTTTTAAAAGATCTCTTGTATCTTTCAGATTGAATCAGGAGTAAACACATGATTATTGCTATTCATTTATTAATTCACACATGCATTTATCTCATTAGTAGTAGATATTTTATTTGTATCTAATCTGTTAGAAGGGCTGGGCCTTAGCTCAGTTGGTAGTATACTTGTATTGTGCTCTCTGAGGTCATGTGTACAATGCCCAGCATAGCAAAAAGGGGAGGACATGGCAGCCCATTCCCAAAACAACTGGCCATTGAAAACCCTATGAAAAGCACTGACACAACGCCAGGATGGCAGAGTGTTGGGTAGTGTGTCATCTTGTTGTACATAGTTTCTCTACGAGTTGGATCTAACTTGAAAGCACAAACAACATACAATGTGTTAGATAGTGGCCATGGCAAAAGGAGTTATACTTCTCTAACTCTCTTTGCTTGAGAGTCACATTGCTTCCTTGGCCTTTAAATTATTTACCTAGAAAATGAAGATATATTGGTGCATACCTTTCCTGATGGGCTGGGATATACCCCAGTTGATAGAGCACTGAGCTGCAGTCTCTCAAGTCCCAAGTTCAGTTCCCAGCACCACAAAAATGGGAGAAGGACCTGGCAATCCACTCCCAAGGCAATCCTGAAACAGTCAGTCATTGAAAACCCTATGAGGGTCCCTATGAGTCGGATACCAACTTGACGGCACACAACAACAACCTTTCCTGACAGAACTCTTATGAGGACAAAAAGTTAAATAACTTTTAGAAATATGAAATGCCAGAAAACTGCAATAAATCTTCATAATTTGTATAACCTCTGGGTAAATATTTCCACAGCAAAATAATATAC
>VMDO01031833.1:0-19637 GCA_007922755.1 Pedetes capensis
AGAACTGGAACCCAAGGACATATAGAAAAATACTACTAAGTAAAAGATAGAGAAGACTTAGATGGGAAATTTAGATGGGAATGGCGGGAGGGGGGTAAGCATAGGGGAGGGTAAGGGGTAACCTATATGAATAATGTTAACAAAATGCATATATGGAAATGTCACAATGAGAAGCATGTCCAAAATGAATCACATTAAGATGTACATTAAAAATGTCTAATAAAAAAAGAAAAAAAAAGAAGATGGAAGGAGTACACAGACCCATTATACCAAAAAGAATTGGTGGATGATCAACCATTTTAAGAGACTGCATATGATAAGGAACCAGTGGTACTAAAGGATGAAGTAGAAGCTGTCTCAAAGAAATTGGCAAAACACAAGGCTCCATAAATTAATGAAATACCAATTAGATGTTTCAACAAACAGATGCAGCACTGGAGGTGCTAATTTGTTTATGCCAAGTGATTTGGAAAAGAGCTACCTGGCCAACTGTCTGAAAGATATCCTTATTTGTGCCTAGTGCCAAGAAAGGAGATCCAACCTTGAATGTGGAAATTATCAAATGATATCATTAATATGTCATGCAAGCAATATTTTGATACTGACCATTCAAAAGTGATTTCCACAGTATATCAACAGGGAACTGACAGAGAATCAAGCCAGCCTGAGAAGAGGGTGTGACATCAGGGACATCATTGCTGATGGTATTAGCCAAAAGCAGAGAATATCAGAGAGATGTTTCTCTACGTTTTATTGACTATGCAAAGGCATTTGTGTGGACGACAACAAATTAATGGATAACATTTCAAAGAATGGGAATACCAGAGCACTTAATTGTACTAAGGAGGAATCTGTATATGGACCAGGAAGCAGTCGGTCAAAAAAAAAAATGCTTGGTTTAAACTCAGGAGAGGTGTGTGCCAGGGCCATATCCTTATGCTGTAACTTTTCAGTCTTTATGCTGAGCAAATAATCTGAGAAGCTGGACTTTACTAAGAAGAATGTGACATCAGGATTGAAGGACGACTTTTATATAGGCAATTTACATAGGTATATATGTTCTTAGTCAAACACAAAAAAATATAACTAGAATGATGAAATTCCATTTAAATGGTCTGCATATTTGTGTCCCCCTCTCAAAATTCCTGTGTTGAAACTTGACTACCAATGTATTATTATTAAGAGATGAGGCCTTTGGAAGCTGTTTCATGAGGTTGGAGGCCTTATAAATGGAATAGTTTGTTGTCAGCCGGTGCTGTTGAGTTGGGTCTCACTCATAGCAACCCTTTTTATAACAGAACAAAATATTCCCCAACACTGTGCCTTGCCTAGCACTATGTCAGTGCTCCACTGCTATTCATAGGGTTTTTGATGGCTGTTTTGGGATTGTTTCAGTAGTGGGCTACCATGATCTTTTCCCATTTTTGTGATGCTAGGGATTGAAGCAGGTTCTCAGAGCTTGCGGAGGTGCACTCTACCAACTGAGCTAAACCCCAGTCCATGAATGGGATAATTACCCTTATAAAAGAAGCCCGAGAAGTTTGTTAGTCTCTTCCTTCATTTTGTTGTAACACCCCAAATACACTAAGATTCCTCTCAACTGAGATGGGGAAGACCATGGGACAAGGAGGTTTGGGGAAAATCAGGATGTTGGTTATTTTTTTTTTGACATATTAAATGTGAGGTGACTATTATGCCTTCAGTTAGAACTATTGAACTCTTTGTTGTATGTACAAATGTGGACCTTGGGCAAAAATATATTGGGAGTTGTCAGCATATGTGTGCTATTCAGAGTCATGAGACTTGCAATCAAGTGTATATACAGAACAGAGAAGGGAGAAAGTATGAGACCTCAAGAATTCCTAGAGTTAAAGTTCTGGATGATGACAGGGAGCTGATAAAGTAGAGTAAGGAGGAGCTACTAATTTGCCTGCAGCTGTACCACTGTGCTTCTGATCCCATCAGATCTTGGAAGCTAAGCAGAGTCTGGCCTGGTTAGTACTTGGATGGGAGACCACCTGGCAACACCAGGTGCTGTAGGCTTGGGAGAAAGGCCTGGCAATCCACTCCCAAAAATCAGTCTGCCATTGAAAACGCAATGAATAGCAAAGAAGCAGTAACAATAGTGTTTCCCCTTTGTACATAGGGTCGCTATGAGTCAGACACTGATGTGATGGCGCCTAACAACAACTTCTCATTTAGGTGCAGTGCTAGGACAGTAAGCCTGCTAGAAACCAAATTTAATATATTGTTTGGAAGGCCAAGTAAGATGAAAACTGAGATTTGACCTGTGGGTTTAGCAACATGGGCGCAGAGAGTAGTATTGGGAAAAACAGTTTTAGTGGATGGATGAGGCAAAAGCCTGAATTGAAATCAATTCAAAAGAAATGGGAGGACAGAAATTAGAGACTGTCAGTATAGAAACCTTCAAATTTGCTGTAAAGACAGAAATGAGGATGTAATTGGAAGTAAATATGATGTCAAAAATGTTGTTTTTAGTGCCAAAAACCATAATACATTTGTATGCTGATGAGAATGTTCTAGCAGAAAGGAAAAATTGATACCCAGAAGTAGAAAGTGACAATGTTTGGAGAGTAGGAAGTTTAAAAGTGGAATTGTGGAGGGATCAGAATTGTTGGTATATCATTGCACATGTATACAAGCATTCTGTAAGATTGATACCTAGCAGAAGAATTAATAGATCAAAGGACATGTATTAACCTGCTTAATAGCTTTCCAAAAAGCGTTTATCAATTCACAGTCCCACCTGTAGTTAGTCGAGTGCTATTTTTCATCATACCATTGCTAATAAATGTTACTATCTTTAAAAAGATTTTGCCCCGCTGGCATTTCAGATATATCTAATTTTTAACATTTTCCCTTATTGCTAGTATTCTGAACATGCTTTCATATATTTTTGGCTGTTCATATTTCATCTTTTTTGGATTCTCCAATCTATCCTTGGCCCGTTTGTGTTTTGAGTTCTTTATTTCTTTCTTTACAGTTTTAGAACAGAAACTTTAAACTTTTATCTTGTCAAATTTGCCAAGATTCTTAAAGATGGTAAAAATATTTTCCAATATTTAAAATTTACTATATATATATTATACATACATATGTATGTGTGTATGTATATATTATACATATAAATGCATGTGTATATATGTATGTATATATGTATATAGAATGTATATATGTATTCACATATATGTATGTATATATATTATACATATATGTGTGTATATACACCCATGTATATATACATATCTATACACACAGACATATATATGTATAATACACACACATATATATACACACACACACACACACATATATGTACCTATACACACACATACACACACACACACACACACACACACACACACACACACACACTTATTTAGGGAGAAGGACCCAGCAACCCACTCCCAAAAATCAATCTGCCATTGAAAACCCTACGAATAGCAGGGAAGCACTGACCATAGTGTTTCACCTGTTGTATATAGGGTCACTATGAGTCGGACACCGACTCCATGGCACCTAACAACAACAACACTTATTTAATCCATCTGAATTTTTATTTAATCTGTAGAGATAGGTCTTTTTTTTTTTTTGTAGTACTTGGGGTTGAACCCAGATCCTCACATATGCTAAGAAGGTGCTCCACAGAGCCACACCTCCAGCCCCTTTTTACTTTTTTAGTTATTATTATTTTGAAACAGACTCGATTTCAGTTGCACAGGCTGTCTCTGGCCTCAAACTCGCCATCCTCCTACCTTACCCTTCCAAGTGTCAGAGATTTTAGACAAGCACCACAGTACCTGGCGTGTTTTTTTTCTCCCACACTGAATACCCAAGAATATTTTTTCTTTCATCAAAATGCCACATATTTCATATTTTATGGACCCTGTTAAAGGAGACAAGCTGATTTGAGGCCCCATTTACCAAGAGAGACTCTGGTACTTTTTCTCTACTCTCGCCAGTGCTTAAGATCTCCATGAATGCACAAAAAGTTCTTCTGAGAGCACTTGAATACATTTTCCCTGTATTATTTGAACACATAATTGCGTCATTGGTGTTTTCACAGATGTCTCTCCCTTGTAGCCTGCTTTCTGGTTTGTTCTGGCTGCATGTAACCCTTTTCAGCAGTTTCCTTTGTTCTACTTATGGTTGGCTGCCTTAAGTTTAAGGATCTATTGCTTATGACTCTTCTGTTGCATGTTTTTATGCCCAGCCTTGGGGCCGTTATTTGTGGATTACGTCTGAAGTCTGTTAATTGCCTTGATAGAGAAGAAACTGTTCTTGAAGCCCAATTGCTTTGGAGACTTGATATGGAATATTTTGGCTGGATCCTTTTGACATACAAATTTTGTGCTGTGTTATTTGTTGAAATGAATTTATACCTGGGAACCAGGAATTTCCCAGCCCTACCTTTTTGTACCCATGTTTTTACCATACCTGCAGCCATAGCACTGTGGTGTCTGATTCTGTCAGATCTCGGAAGCTAAGTAGGGTTGCACCTGGTTAGTACTTGGATGAGAGACCACCTGGGAACACCAGATACTGTAGGCTTGGGAGAAGGATCTGGCAACCCACTCCCAAAAAATAATCAGCCATGAAAACCCTATGAACAGCAGAGAAGCACTGACAATAGTGTTTCAACTGTTGTATGTTTGGTTGCTATGAGTCGCACACAGGCTTGATGAAACCTAACAACAACAATGGGCTGGGATTTAGCTCATTTGGTAGAGTGCTGCGCTGCAGTCTCTGAGGTCCCGAGTTTGATGCCCAGCACCGCAAGAGTGGGAGGAGGTGGCAACCCACTCCCAAGGCAATCCCGAAACAGCCATTGAAAACCCTATGAGGGTCGCTATGAGTCAGATACCGACTCGACGGCACCTAACAACAACAACGACAACAATTTTTACTGCTGGGGAAGGTGTGCTGAGATATAATACTCTGTTCCACATTGATACCACTGAAGGGACAGACAGAGAAGCTCCAAAAACCCAGAGAAAAGATGATTGGAAGCTACAACCTGTAGCCTTGCCAAAGTATGGAGCAAGGAAAAATTTTGTCCACATGGCACAATTTCAGGAATATCTAGCAATGTCACCAGTCATTGAAGAATTAATAATTTCTTTCAACTTTGAGGAGACTAAAGGGCAGTGGTCCTACTTTCATGTGAAGTGTTTACACTCTAGTTCTGAATAGCATAGATCCTAGAAAAATTTTTTCCACCAGGACCCTCAAGCCTATTACTTCCTTCATATATAGACTTGTTTATCTAATCAACTTACTCTATATTGTGTGGGGTCCCCGTAATTCTTCCTCATGTCATTCAAGAGAGTGAACTTTCAAAAAATACTTTCATTTATATGATTTCATCTAATTTGTACTCTAGAACTGATATAGCTACCTCAGGTTTATTTATGAGTGAATAGGTTGCTGACGTATTGAAAATATTGCTCCAAGATAACACAAGTAGAAAATGAGAGTGAAAAGAGAGCTCACATTTTCTATTAATTCAAAGATTCCCCTACTCTGGCATTCCACCTCTCCTTATCCCCATGGCCCATCTCCAGATCCCATTATTTTTTGCTTACTGTAACTCTTGCATTTGTTCATTCCTATCTATTCCTCATGGTCACTCCATTTCCCAGGTCTCCTCAGCTAGATATAGGCTCACTGGCCTCTGGGGGAGGGCTTTGACAACTGAGTTGCTGTCATTCTGCTCTGAAAAATTACTTCTAACTAACATATATTCTCAAATCTAATCTGCACCCAAATCTAATCTGCACTCAGGTTTTGGTAATTCCTTCAATAGAGAGAAAAATTAGTTTGCGGTTCTAATCTGCTCCTTTCCTTCAATGGCTCCTTGTCCATTGGGTGACTAAATAAATATGATAGTGAAGCGATAGAGAGCAATAATAATGTTTCAGTTACTAGCAATGACCATGAGTGTGGTGAATAATGTTGTTCGCTGCCATCAAGTCAGGTCCGACTCATATCGACCCTATGTACAACAGATGAAACACTACCAGACACTGTGCCATACCTGGCACTGTTGCCAGTGCTTCTCTGCTATTCATAGGGTTTTCAGTGACTCATTGTTTTTTAGGAGTGGGCTGCCAGATCCTTCTCCCAAGCCCACAGTACCTGGTATCCCCAGGCAGTCTCCCATCCAAGGACTAATGAGGCTTGGCTTCCAAGATCTGATTGGATCAGATGCTAGGGTAGTATGGCTGCAGGCAAATGATGAGTAATAGGTAAATTATAATAATGATAATAATAAATAAAACAATAAATAATTACATTGCCTTGTTCTTAAGACTTACAGTTCTATGATTTTCCCTACAACCAACTCTTGACCACAATCTGTATTTGATTCTAATCCATATCTGATTTTTAGTCCTGTAAAACTGTTGAAAGGGTGCAGATTAGATTAGAGAACATACAATGTATTGGGGATGTATCATATCACCTATTTGGAGGCATACAAACCTATGTCTGGTTGTCCCTCCCATAGTACCAACATGGAGTGCACATATATTTCACCAAGGGTCTAGAGATCTTTTCATTTTTTTGAAATGATTGGATAAATTGTATACACCAATGTGTAGCAGGGAGTGTTGTGTTTTGAGTCATTTTGAACCTTTGACCCCTGATAGTGGTTCAGTCAGTTAGTGGTTTTATGTCTTTTTCCTTATACCTAGTCCCATTTCAGTTTTGAATTTTCTTAATATCACTTAATTAACTTCCTTTTAAAAGCTATTTTGTAATAATATGTCATTTATATGTAAACTTATGACCTTTTCTTGTTTGCCATAAAAGAATGCTCATTGGTATGTATCAGCTGAAATATGGTTTTTGTCATTCTACTAAGAGGTAAAGAGTTACTAATATGGTCTCTTAGCCCGTAAAGACTTTAATACTTCTTTCCTTATCTTTGATCAACTTGGCTATAGGACTCTAATTATATAAAAAATGTAACTATCCTAATGTCAACCACATTTAACCTTCTTGATATCCCATGATTCTTTGCACGAAGGGCACAAGGCCAGGTCTTTCCTGACTGCTTGATAACTGAATGAGTGATTATTCTCCTTGTTAATAGACAATGATATAGAAAACTCTTCCATATGTACAGAATATTAATGAGAAGCTGCACAAGCTGAGATAAGACTATAAGATGCTTCAAGCAATCACTTCTAAGAACATTATAAAAAATATTACTCATCAGGGATGTAGTCAAGTGGGGGGTCTGTGTGTGACGAATGAGGAGGAAAAAGGCAAGACACACTTTATCCTACATGAATAACTAATTCACAAACAAAAATATTTCTTCCATAATTTCTAATATTTAGTTTTCCATTTTGTTATTTTTATAAATGAACTTGGTGAGGCAGCATTACAGACTTTGAAGTGGGAAAAAAAATCTCCTGCCTCCTTCTCTGTCACCCTAATGCTTTCTTTGCCAGGTACAGTGTGTCAAGCATTTGTCCTTCAAGAGAAATGACCCTATAGATGACTGCTGAAGAAATTTCAACCGAACCTATGAAACTCGCTCAGCTACATATCATAACACTGTTATTTACCCCAATTTTGTTTGTGTTTTTGGATATGGTCTCTAAATGAAAACCTTAATAAACCATTCTTCTAATCTGCATTTTGGGATGATATACTAAAAGGAGAGGGTGTTAATTGCCTATTGCTTAATTCTCCCCTTAAGTTAACTTGGGTTTTATAAATGGAATCTCTAAGTCAGTTGTCCTATTAGGTTCATGGAATGTCATAGCCACAAGGGTCTGAGAGATCATCTAAGCTGTTTTTCTCAATTGAGTAATCTAGAGACCATTTTTAAGGACAGAAAAAAACCTTACTGACCTGCAGTGTCAACTTAAATTATATTTAGAATGCTATTGTAATAAGAGGGATGAAGATATAGCTCAGGGGTAGAGTGCTTGCCTGGCATGCAGAAGGCCCTCAGTTCAATCTGCAGCACTGAAAAAAAGTAAAATAATATAATGTGTAGTATAATAATAAAATGTACAATGTAAAATATAATATATATATGTAGTAATGCACATAAAACTAGGTATAAACTCTTTATACTTAGAACATATGTGATAATTCCCTTCTATCCCTTATCTTGCAGTCAATGAAAGACACCTGCATTTTATACATGGTCTTTGTCTAGCAGGAACACATCTTTTGTCTTAACATGTCCATCTTTGTAGGAGGTTTTGTCGTCTGGCTTTTAACAACTATAGCACTCTAATTGGTTTCCATTCAACTGTTAACATAAGCACATAATACTGGCAGTATTTGGTTATAAGAATACACCTTTGGAAATTTTTAAATAAATTACCATAGAAATGGAAACACAAAATTGGAATATTCTAATAGTAATGGATAGACCACCTTGCTTAATATGTCTGTAGATCCTAGTTTGAAAAACATCAACCTAGATGAAGTCTCTCATTTTATAAAAGGAAAACTGTGCATTAAGACCATTAATAAGTGAGAAGTAGAGCTGGAACCAGAATCCAGAATTGAAGCCAATTTCTTGACCCTTAGTGCAGTAAAATTTCTGCAAAGCAATACTACTTTTATTTGTATGACTTAAGTTTATCTCAGTGCTGGGTTTTAGTTCAGTTGGTAGAGTGCTGCGCTGCTGTCTCTGAGGTCCCGAGTTCAATTCCCAGCACCACAAAAATGGGAGAAGGGCCTGGCAATCCACTCCCAAGGCAATCCCGAAACAGTCAGCCATTGAAAACCATATGAGGGTCGCTATGAGTCGGATAGTGACTTGACGGCACCTAACAACAACAACAAAGTTTATCTCACCCATGACTAAAATAAGAAGAATGCTACTTCATGTTCTCTCCCATAACACTTGGAGTTTTATATCACTGGGGACCCAGGAAGCTTTGTCTATCTCTTATTGGCTGTTTTTTATTTGAAGTCCTACTTGTTGTGATATTACCATGATGACTTTCAGTATTTTTATGTTGTGCCTTCATCTTCACTATATGAGGAATAGGAGTTAATAGGAAAGTTTCCTGAAAAAAGGAAAAAACATCAAGACTTCTGGATAGAAGGCATTAGGCCAAGACAAATTGAGTTTAGATAATTGGAGCAGTGACAAATTTTCAGATTGGTAGATAGGTACAAATGATTTGATTTCAGTATCATTGATTTAATTTCAAATTTGCAGGTAGTTAATAATTTGTTATAATCAATGTCCCAAATCCCACCTTTGGGAGAAAAACATCTGAAGGTCACTAGGTGAAGAGTTAGCCACATTGCCTTTATGGACCTCAATTTCCTCATATAGAAGATGTAGTGGGTGAAGTGTTCTCTAAATGTTTTCAACTCTAGTGTCATGACTGTTGTAAGTGAGCAGTGTTATTGCTTCTCTACCCATTTCACATTATTCCTCATATAATTTGTCTCCAAGTTTTGACTGAAATACGATATAATCACGAAATATGGTTTGCTCTGTACTGTTTTTGGTGCCATTAAAGTCTGAGAGACATGAAATGTTTCCTATTACATTATTGTTGTTGTTGTTGTTAGGTGCCGTCGAGTCGGTATCCAACTCATAGCGACCCTCATAGGGTTTTCAATGGCTGAGTGCTTCGGGATTGCCTTGGGAGTGGATTGCCAGGCCCCTCTCCCATTTTTGCGGTGCTGGGAATTGAACTTGGGGCCTCAGAGACTGCAGCGCAGCGCTCTACCCACTGAGCTAAATCCCAGCCCTGCTACATTATTAGGTAGATTGAAAACAGCTTCATTGCTTTCCAAGTTTACTTGATATTCCTTCTGTATTATTTTTATTTTTGACTTTAAAGTTTTGAGCAAGATATCATGTTGTACAAGTAGAAAGGCAGAGGTTGCAGTAATAGTTTTTGTTTGCATTGCCATCAAATGAACATTGCAGTAGTGTTTATGTGACACCATGAAGGATGTCTAGTATTTGGAAGCGCTGTAGATAAAAATGGAGGACACTCCACATTGGAAGGCTGGCTGGATACATGCAGCATCCTCATCGAACACTAAAGAGGAAGAGAGTGGTGAGGAGTACAGGGAAAGGCAGTAAGAGTTTCCAAGAGGGCTTTGAATGCTGGGCAGGGCAGTTTGAGCTTGATAAGCAGACACAAAAGGATCCCTCAGGGCCTCCTGATTCCTGTGTATAAATGTTCCCAGAAGAGCATTAAATAATGAGTCCAGGTTCAGTGTGGATAAGGTCAGTTGATTTTGTCCATCCCATCCTTTGGGACTGATATGCTCTTTCCGTCCTCTAAAACACTTTAGCAATTTGTCTCCTCTTTTATTGGCTGTTTTGAATGACCAGAAAAACTCACTTGGGCTTCAGTTTCCTCATATGTAAAATGAGGCCGTGGAGTTCGATTGGATGTTCCTGATTCATTCGATCTCTTTCTATCTCTTTCTCTCTTCTCCAACCCACCCCATGGATACTATAATCTTATTAGTGGGGTATCTTACTCCAGCAGTGACTACCTACCTGTGTGGAAGTGGGAGGATATATGCAGTTTGGGAAAATAAATACCACAGATCATTCTCACACCAACGTTACAATCACTGGACTCTATAACTTCTAAAAGATTTTCTAGTCCTGACATTCTGATTTATAGCCCTAGCTCATGAGAAAAAGTAAATCTAGGACTTTGGAAAAGATAGAGAATAAAATCGTACTTTTGGCAGTTGTAATCCTTTTGGATGCAAGTAACAGGATACTCAACTAAAAGTGGCGGAAAGAATAAGGACATTTTATTATTGCACACACAGAGGTTGGGTGGTTTGAGAATTACTCAATTCAGTGGCTCAATAGTGCCTTCAGAGCTATATTTGTCCCATCTTTCTCTTCTATTATACTTGCAATGTTGACAGTGTTTCCCCTCTTGGTTGTGAGATGGTTGCGGCAGCTCCAGACATCATATGCAGAACAAAACTATGTCAAATGAAAAGGGAAAGGGGACATTTCTTCTTTTTTTAAATTATAGTGGAAAACCTTCTTCAACCAAATTCCTTCAGCTTCCACTGGACAGATAAGTGATAGGCACATCATCCCTTCTTAACTGCAAGAGAGGATTAAAAATGTGGGTATCTGGCATACCCAGCTTCTATACTAGGAGGTAGTTCAGCCTGAATAGAAGAAAGTGGGAGGGGAATGGATGTTGCAAAAGCAAATAATAGCGCCTGCCACATATGTCCTTTTTCCAACACTCATCTTAAGACTCCCCCACCTTCCTTTATGTAGCTGCTGGCTAATTAAAGCTAAGTATTTAGCATAAATCAGGGCTTTTGTGAATTATCTGAATAATTAGAGTCATTGTAAGTGCAGGGTCCTTATTTTATTTCATCTAAAAGTTTAATGATAAATGGCTTCCATTGCCCAAAATGAGCTTCTCTGGTGCTGAAACTGGATGCAATTTTTTTGTTGAATTGGACTTTAGGAAAATAACTTAAAATGTACAAGGATTGTGATAAAGAGCAGCTTAAATTCTCAGTTTTTTTCTTTGCTTTACAAATCTCCATCAGCTACCAAAAATAAGACCACATTAAAGGGGTATGTGAATATTTAATGCAAAATTAGGAATATGTTGCTAAAAATCAGCGAAGAGTTTAGAGCTATGACTATGAATAAATTGTGAAATATCAGCTTACTTCTCTGCTACAACACTGACCTAAAGAAGCTTTTCTGTTTCCCCAGCAACCTCGCACAGCATTAGCTTGCTTCCCTCTGAGTAAATTAAATGTGATTTTCAAGTACTACACTTCATTATTTCAGAAATCACAATACCTTGCAGAAATAAGAACATTTCATAAATCATATTGGAGTTTATTTTTAAGCCAGAGCAGAGAAAGTATTTATTTGGAAAATTTTTTCTTCTAAATCTACTAAATTTCCAAGTACTTACAAATTATCTCTATGATGAGGTGGTAAATGGGACATAGTATGCTTCATTTACTTAAAATACATTAGTGATTGCCCAATCATATTTTTAACAAAGAGAAAAGGTGCCAGGGATGGGAGAAAGATAAATGCCACATCAAAAATGAACTACCTAACTTTATGATGAAAAGCTCCAGACAATAAGTGATATTAACACTATTCTTTTCTAAAGTAAAATTCTCTCATTCATGCATCCGATCATTTGTGAACAATATTTCTCCCAATGTGGGGTATATGTTATGTGTGTATTATACACATGTGCACATACCCATATATACACATCCCATGTTGTGTTGTATGCCAGTTTTTGGAAAAATGATTGTTTTAACATTTCACTTGTTTCCATCCATGTCATTTTTGATGCATAAAAAAAGATCTTAAACCTGAAATTGACATGACTTTGCTTTTCTAACTACTTAGTAGAATGTTGTTAAGGGCTTTCAGATTTACCTGCATTTGTGTCATTTTAGTTAGCCCACATAGTCTGGCTCAGATAGGAGCCATCCATGTAAGAGAGCTCCTTGACTAGACTGCAAGTAACTTGCCAGCAGAAAGGATGTTTGATTTATCTTTATCAATAATGGCTCTTCATCCAGTGGGGACTTGAGTTTCTTCAGAGCAGCACTCTCCTAAGTGGAATGCTTTTCCTTCCTAAGAGGGTGTCTGTAAGATGATCCATCCAGGAAGTAGGAAGGAAATATTTTATCCTAAAAAGAAAGAAATGAATCTTTAGTTAAAGTTAATATGTGATTTGCTAGTAGTCCAAGCATAAAATTTAATGCATATAATTAAATATGCTCATATTAGGAGTACATGGCCAGAGTTTTTCACTGATAGGTGTAGAGGTGGAGAATGTCCAGGTGGGTTTGCTTTTCTGGTGCAGGAGGGACTCTGCCCTCCAAAACTCTCTGAATTGCTGACAGACACCCCAAATTCTACTACATGACCTTGTTCTTTATGTAATCTAGAGTATAAACTAGATTTGAATCCTGGTGCTCCCACTAGTTGTGTGACCTTGGATAAAGCAGTTCGTTTCTTAGTTTTCTGATTTTTAAAATGGGAATAAAATGCCTAATTTATAGAGTACTATGACCATTAATAAAGATGTAGAATCATTAATAGGTATTTGAAATTCAGCAAATATTAGCTGCTTTCAAAGGATTTAAAAATTTTAAGTCCATAAGCTATATTATCAGCAACTAATACTTCTGCATAAATGAATATGAATATATTTATTGTTTTTTAAGTGTACAACTTAATGGGTCTCATTATGACATTTCCATACATGCAATTCATTGTACATTGCTCATTTTCACCTCCCTCATTTTCCTCTCAGACCCCCTCAGCCCACCCACCTCTTTCCTCCCCACCAATGGTCCCCCTTCTGCTTGTACATTTTGTTTGTGTGTGTGTTTGTGTGCATGTGTGTGTATAAAATCTCTAGGATCTGCCTTTGAGAGCAAAACATATTTCTCTTCCTTTCCCCCATTACCCTTTCTTATTGCTCCCTGCCTTTAGTCCCTTTTAACCCCTACACAGTCCCCCTTCTACTTTCATGATATATATATTGATTTTTTTTTTTGCAGTACATGGGGATTGAACCCAGGACTTTGCACATATTTTGTAACTGCTCTACCACTGAACTGCACCCCCATCGCATTTTTTTATTTTTTATTTTTTGATTGTTTATTTTGAGACAGGGTTTCGGTAAGTTACTCATGCTGCCTCTGGCCTCTAACTCACAATCCTCCTGCCTTTGTTTTCCAAGTCGCTAGGGTTGCAGGTGTGCCCCACTGCACCCAGCTCTATATTAAAATATTGAATACATATTGAAATCTAATGTCAACTAATGAGAGAAAATATACATTTATATTTCCAGGTCTGGCTTATTTCACTTAAAATGATGATCCTTAGTTCCACCCATTTTCCAGAAAATGCCATAATTTCACCATTTATGGCTGAATAAAACTCCATGGTATATATATGCCACATTTTCTTTATCTGTTCATCTGTTGGTGGACACTTGATTGATTCCAAATCTTGGCTATTGTGAATAACCCTGCAATAAACATGGATGAGCAGGTACCTCTGTGGTATGTTGACTTACATACATTTGGATATATATCCAGAAGTGGGAAAGCTGGGTGATGTGGTAGTTCTATTTTTAGTTTCTTGAGGAATCTTTATGCTCATTTCCATAGTGGTTGCACTCACTTAAATTCCTAGCAAAAGTGTTGTAGGGTTCCTATTTCCCTAAATCCTCATCAGCATTTTTGTTGTTGTTGTTGTTGTTGTTGTTGTTGCTGAAGCCATTCTGACTGGAGTGAGATGGAATCCCAGTGTAGTTTTGATTTGCATTTCCCTGAGGGCTAAGGATGTTGAACATTTTTTCCATATGATTACTGGCCATTTGTATTTCTTCTTTTGAGAACGATTTGTTCAGTTCATTTGCCTTTTTTTGATTGGATAGTTTGCTTTTATAAAGTTTAATTTTTTAGTTCTTTACATATTCTATATATTAATCCCATGTCTGATGAATAGCTGGCAAAGATTTTCTCCCATCCTTTAGCCTGTCTCTTCACTCTCGTAATTATCTCCTTTGCTGTACAGAAGCATTTTTAATTTCATCAGCGCCATTTGTCAATTCTTGCCATTGTTTCCTGAGCTATTTGGCTTCTTGTCAGAAAGTCTTTGCCTATGCCTATATCTTAAAGTGTTTTCCTTATGTTTTCAACTAGCAGATTCAATTTTTAATTTTTATTCTTTTTCTTTTCTTTTCTTTTCTTTTTTTTTTGGCAGAACTTGGTGATAGAACCTAGGGCCTTGCACATAGTTTGCAAGTGCTCTACCACTGGCTGTACTGTGAGCCTATTTTTAATTTTTTATCTTGATACAGGGTCTTGCTAAAGTACACAGGCTGCCTCTGGCCTCAAACCTATGATCCCCCTACTTCCGCCTCCCGAGTCACTGGGATCTGGGATTAAAACTGTGAGCCACTGCACCTGGCTCAATTTTTTTTTTAATGTGCCAAAATATGTATAAAATTTATATTTTAACTATTTGAAAGTGAAAAATTCAGTGGCATTTAGTACATTCACAGTGTTGTACAACTACAACCACTATGTAGTTGCAGAACTTTTTCATGACACTAAATGAAAAACACATGCTAATTAGACAGTTACCCCCTAATCTGTTCTTCCCTTGCCCTCTGGAAATCACTAATCTGCTTTCTGCCTTTTAATTATTTGCCTTTTCTTAATGTTGTTGTTGTTGTTGTTGTTGTTGTTGTTGTTGTTGTTGTTAGTTGCCATCAAGTTGAGTCCTATGCATAGTGACCCTATGTACAACAGAACGAAACACTCCCTGACACTATGCCATACCAAGTACTATGTCAGTGCTTCTCTGCTGCTGATTGTTTTCAGGATTGTTTTGGGAGTAGATTGCCACATCCTTCTTCCATTTTTGCAGTGCTGGGGATCGAACCCATGGCCACAGTGTAGAGCAGCACCCTACCAACTGAGCTAATCCCCAGCCCCTTTTCATAATATTTCATATAAATTGAATGATGCAATGTGTTGTCTTTTATGCCTAGTTTCTTTCATTTAGCATAAGTTTTCCAAAGTTCATCCATATTGTAGCATGGATAAGGACTTCATTCCTTTTAATGGCTAATTAATATTCCATTATATGGATCTACCATATTGGGCTTACCTAACTGGTACTTCTTAGATATGTGGGTTGTGTCTACCTTTTGGCTGTTGTGAACAGTAGTGCTGTGAACATTTGTGTGGACATTGTTTTCAATTCTCTCATGTATAGGAGTAGGATCCCTAATTCATAATAGTAACTCTATATTTAGTCTTGTGAGGTACCCAGAAGGTTTTTTAGAGCAGCTTGTGAAAGGAAGTTGAAAGCACAAAGTGCAGAACTGACAGAAAAGTGATGAGATACCAAAACCTTTTTTCTAGTAGTGGAAAATGGCTAATTTGTTTTTCTTTGTCTACTTTTATTTTTTAATTAGTATTTTAATTGTATACATTTATGAGACATAGAATGATAATTTATTTCATATATACAGTGTGCAGTTATCAAATAAAGATTGTTTACACTCCCATCTCCTTAAACATTTCATAAACAATTTTGAGTGACATATGATCATTATAGATATTTATGAGGTATAGCATGATTTTTTTGATTTTCATAGAGTTGCATCTTATATTTTATACTTCTTCTCTCTCTACTTCTCTATGCTGTTGTCCCTCACCCTACCCTCTTCTCCATTAACCTCTCCCTCCCACTAGTGCTCTCCCCCTCTTGTAGTGTTTACTTGTATTTTCCAATGTTAGATATAAGATACCAACATTTTGAGACACTGTGGACCTCAAACACATATTTTGTTACCTCTGGACTTCAGATGAGATCCTGCCTGCATGCAGTCAAAATTAATCCACGTACCTCCTCTGATGTAGATAAGTCTCTTTCCTGTGTACATGGACCAGAACGTAGTCATTGGAACAGAACAAGGAAACACTGCTTTGTTTAAAGTCAGGAAAGGTGTGCAGCAGGGCTGTATCCTTTCACAGTACACTTCAATCTCTATGATGAGCAAATAATCCAAGAAGCTGAACTTTATGAAGAAAAACATGGCACCTTGATTGCGGGAAGACGCACTAACAACCTGCTTTATGCAGATGACACAACTTTGCTTGCTGAAAGTGAAGAGAATTTGAATCATTTGCTGATGAAGATCAAAGAACACAGCCTTCAGTGTGGATTGCACCTCAACATCAAGAAAACAAAAATCCTTACAACTGGGTCAGTAAGCAAGTTCATAATAAATGGAGAAAAGATTGAGGTTGTCTAAGATTTTGTTTTACTTGGTTCTACAGTCAACACCCATGGAAGTAGCAGTCAAGAAATCAAAAGACACATTGCACTGGGAAATGTTGTTGCAAAAGGCCTCTTTAAAGTGTTGAAAAGTAAAGATGTAATGAAGATGAAGGTACACCTAACTCATGCCATGGTATTTTCATTTGCATCATATGGTTGTGAAAGCTGGACATTTAATATGGGTGACAGGAGAAGAATTGATGCTTTTGAGTTATGGTGCTGGAGATGAATATTGAATATACCATGGACTGCCGAAAGAACCAATGGATCTGTCCTGGAAGAAGTGCAACCAGAGTGCTCCTCGGAAGTAAGGTTGGCTAGATTGTGTCTTATGTATTTTGGACATGTTGTCAGGAGAGAACATCCCTGGAGAAGGACATCATGTTTGGGAGAGTGGCGGGTCAATGAAAAAAAGGAAGACCCTCAATTAGATGGATTCACACAGTGGCTGCAACAATGGGTTTAAAGACAAAAAAGATTGTGTCCCTGGCACAATATTCGGGAGTGTTTCATTCTGTTGTACGTAGGGTCACTATGAGACATACCCAACTCAACGGCACCTAACAACAATAGTGCTCCATAAAACCTAACTCACTCCCCATTAGTTCAAGTCAGTACACTGCCTGCTAAAGAATGGTATCAACTTGTGTGATAACAACCCTTCTTATTGTTCTATCTTGTACTGCCTTGAGACCTGTGAAAGAAAGCTTCCTACCATGCCATCATCCACAAGGGACCTTTACTGTGGCCTTCTTTTGCCTGTACTTCTCTTTGTGGGGCAAAAACATCTGAAAGAACAAGGAGGTGAACCCCCCTAGAGTCCATGCCTCTCCATATTCCATTCCAAGTACCTGGGACAGAGATTCCTCTCACATCAGTCCCAAACCTTCTTTCAGGGCCTTCATGAGCATCATTCTTGGATGTCTCCTCCCAAGGGCTGGCCATCACTGGCGTGTACACCCCAAAACCCAAGGAGTGTTTGGCAGCCACGTGGCTGCAGCTTGTACATGCAGGCTGGCGTATCTGCATATCAGCACCTGAAAATTATCCTGTAAATGTGAAGCCTGCATTGGAGTGAGAAGAAGAGACAAGGGGCTGGTTCTTTCCTCAGTGCCATGTTCTGCACCAGTACTCCTAGTAAATTGGAAAGTCTATATCTGAAACTGGTATTCTGCAATGCTGCAGGTGCTTTTTCATCTGAATGGAACTCCCAGAGTAGCTTCCCAGGGCACATTTTCAAGGAGTACATGTATTTTTCTTATAAGGTTCTAGTTCACAAAGTCCTCCTGATCCAGAGGAGGGGTTGTCAATTTTCATATTGCTACTAAAAGAAGGGACATCATTACATTGTCATAGGTAACTTTTGGTCACTTTTAGATCATGATCAATTGCACAGCCTTTTCAAACCCATGGATCTGTGAGTTTATCACCGTAAAAGAGTTCCCTTGGACTTATCAGGGCTCTTGTTGATGACTTCCTGTTTCACTGTGACCTTGGACAATCAGAGAGTTTCTTTGTCAATGAAGGGATGGCTTCCTTACAAATCAGCTGAGTCTGTGTGAGTCTTTCATGAAGCCTGAACCTAACTCGCCTAAGCTGGCCTTGATGAATCCTCTGCTCCTGATACTTTTATAAAGCCAGAGTGAACCAATCTGTTATTAATGCAATAACCTCATTCATTTATTCATCATTCATGTATGTAGCCCCAGCTCTCAACTGGACTTCAGAGATCTAGAGATGAATGACTTGATTTTTTTAATCCAGGACTGGAGGACAAACCCAGGACCTTGTGCTTACATGCTCTGCAAATGCTATACCACTAAGCTGCACCCTCAGGCCATTTTTTTTTACTGTTTTTGAGACAGGGTCTCACTAAGTTACACAGACTGCCTCTGGTCTCAAACTTGCAATCCTTCTGCCTCTGCCTCCTGAGTCACTGGGATTATAGGCATGTGCCACCGCTCCTGGCTGAGATGAATGGCTTGAATCTCTGCCATAATCTCATGGCCTGTGCAAACTAGGATGGCCCTTCAAGACTATGTCATTTTACAAATGAGGGGACTACTATTGATAGTCTGGGCCTGAGAGACCAGACTAGCTCTCTTGTACTGTAAAATTCTACCATATCACTACCTGATACATGGATATAACTCAGAAGGTCATGAATGCTCAGTTATTGAATGCCTTAGATTATCTACATATGACGTGGAGGCTGGAAGGCCCATGCTCATATGTGGGAGGCAGGCACAGATCTAAGTTTGTTGAAGTCATTACACTGATATACCGTGAGCCCTTTATAGCTATAGGATCAATGTGTGATTTATTTCTTTTTCCCTTTTTTCCAGTTCTATTGGGGTATATTTGACCAAATTCTGTATATATAAGAAGTACAATATGATAGTTTGATATATATGTATATATGTATATATATATATATATGGGGCTGGGATTTAGCTCAGTTGGTAGAGCACTGCGCTGCAGTCGCTGAGGTCCCGAGTTCAATTCCCAGCACCGCAAAAATGGGAGAAGGGCCTGGCAATCCACTCCCAAGGCAATCCCGAAACAGCCATTGAAAACCCTATGAGTTGGATACCGACTCGACGGCACCTAACAACAACAACAAATATATATATATTATATATTATATATTATATATTATATACATATATATTATATATATATATTTTATATATATATAAAATATATATTATGTATATATTATATATATTATATATATTTTTTTTTATTTTATATATATATATTT